>PVKE010037969.1:0-15658 GCA_004027555.1 Craseonycteris thonglongyai
CTTTTTAACCGTATGTTTTTTTCTCATTTATACTAGAAGTCAACATGTGCATTTTCTCAAAGGAGTAAAAATAGTTTAGAAATGGAGAGAAAATTATTTGGGGTTTTAAAACCAGATATTTTTCATTTGTAACAGCTTTACAGAATACAGTGCACTTCCCCTGTGCCATAACTTAAAAAAATTTGGAAGAATATGTAATATGTAAGAATCAATTTTCTCATCTTCACAACAGATAAGCCTCCAGACTTGAAGAAAGAAAAGGAAAAGGTAAAGAATTTACCACTGATACAGCCCTGAGTCAGGGCCCTCCCCAGGAGCTGCACCCTGTTCAGAATTGAGGGAGCAGAGGATAGGACAGAAAAAAAAAAAACAGATGAATTTGAAAGATCCCAGAGAAGAGGAAACCTGTGCGGATTTTTCTGTATGTAACCTGGCAGGTTTTGTGCAGTTCCCGTGCCTAGCATGGTATGGGAGCAGCGTAGGTGATGTGGCCACATGGACATTTGGCATTTACACAACCTTATCAAATGTCTTATACTCTGGGTGTTACAGGAGCACCCAAGAAGGCAACAGAGTCAGCACAGAGAAAAGTGGGCTCAGAGGCCTTGCAGAAAGATGAGAAAGCAGAGCCATGAGCTAGGGAGACAGATATCTGGAGGCTAGACTGGAAATGACATCTGATCTTCTGCCAGTGTAGATGGATTAAGGCAGAGAGTTAGGTGGTCTCCAGAGTCCACACACAGCCTTGGCCTGCTATCATAAATATCCCTGGAACTTAGTCACAGCTCTAGGAATGCAATGAGTAAATTTCTACCTCCCAGTACAATTGTGGGCTTGAAATATAAGTTAGGTTTAGTAAGAAAAACTACAGGAAGTTGTGGTTTTTTCCCCTTTGCTTCTATTTATGAACTGAGATTTACGCCCAATACACATACACAAAAATATGAAGATGAAAGTATAAATTCCCTATAACACCAGCCCTGAGTGAAACTACTGTTAGCATTTTGGTATTTTTTTTTTTACAGTCTTTTTATAAATCTGTGTAAACATGTATTTGCAATATAGAATTAAATTTGCTATGTGGTGGAATATGCGACTTTTGAAAAGTTTTAAATATCATAAAAATGTCTGCTAACTTAAATATTATTCTAAAATATGATTTTTAAGAGTGTCACAGATTTTATTACATAGTATATATGTAACATTTTTTTTTAGATTCACTTTATGATTTTTCTTGAGCTAGGAGATGAGGCAAGGAGAATATGTGTCAAGTTCACCAATGAACTATAGGAACTATAAGACAACAATAGTAGTAACTTTGCCTGTTAGACTGCTGGAATTTTATTGTCTACGCTATTTAATAAGTAAAGTGGGTGAATGAATAATCACTAGCCCTTTGTTCTCAATAAGTAAGTAAACCAAGATAAAAACAAGACAAAAAAGTATCTCTTACTTTAGTGTAACAATGTCCAGGAGATGGGCTCCTCCCTCTGACGGTAGAGATGGGATGGGGAAGAGGAGATACCATGAGAGTGTCAAGCTTTGGTCACAAGGTTGGATGGCTGAGGTACATATCCTTCCTGTTCAGACAGTCTATTCAGATACACATGAACCCTTTGACATCATCAGGAACCTGAATTTTAAGGGAAGACCATATATAGTGCAGGAAAGGTCACTAATATAACATGTAGTATCAGCCACATTTATCCCAAAAGTTAATGACCCAACCAGGAGATGCTCCTGTTCTAGACCCAAAGAAAGAGTATTAAAAATGATAGTCTTTTGGTACCTATTGCTTATTACTTTCTTTCTTTGCTTTATATACCCAGTATATTTTAGAATTCTTCTTCTTCTTCTTCTTTTTTTTTTAACAGGAACCTATGTTCAATTTGAGTTTAGCTCAAGCAGATGGAAAGAGTGGACATTTTGTTCATCTCTTCTCCCATTTCTCTCAAAGAATATCCTCATTTTCCTGTGGAGAATTAAGTCCCCATTCTTAGTTATGCTGTTTGGATAGGAGTGACCCCAGCTCACCTCTAGATCCTAATTGGCTTTAGCCAATTGGCATATTATTTCCTTAAGCCAAGGAATTTATTCAGAATTTATAAAGTCGCCACCAAAAGAGGTTCTTCCTCATCCCCTGGCTGTGTTGTGTGAAGATGTGAGATTTGCACCACTATGGATATACTGGGTGTAGAACCACTATGAGGTCTGAGAATAAAGCTGACACCATGGAAGGCAGAATAGAAAAGCAGAAACAGTCTTTAAAGACATAATTTGAGCCCCTGTATTAGGCCTCAGCTGAAACCAATACGTTTTCAGGTTTTCAGTTACTTAGACAAATACATTCTTTAAAATTTTAAGGAAGTTTGAGTTGTATTTTCTATCCCAAGGAGTAAAATAATTCCTAGGATTTGGATGAGCCCTCTCCATCTGACTTTACTTTCTCTAGCTAACTGAGAATCCCCTAAATATAGCTCATAATCATTCTTTAAACACATCACACTTTGACACTAATCTTTGAGAAGTGATGCACTTTTATTTAACAGTAAAATTCCCACCCCACCCAAGTTATATTTTTAAATACAAGGAAGTTGAGAACTAAAAAAAAATAAATATTTTAAGAATATTTATATATTATCAAATTACCTTCCAGAGAAGTGGCACCCATGGCCATTTATAAGAGGGCCTGTTTGAATGCATTGAAAGTTGCTTACAGTTGCAGTTGTAGTTGTTGTAAATATTGGAGATATTTGAACATGTGTATAGGCTTTAAACATTTAGCTAATAGAGATGGAGAGGATGAAAATACAAGGTGGGGAGGAAGTGACTGATGAATAAGTATCCTAGTCCTAGAAAAGATAGAGAGGGAATTTAGAGTCTAGGAAGCAAAATTATCATCAGGCAAAAGTTTAAATACTTCCTACTTATAGTAGGGATGAAGTTGAAGATGGAGATAGATATAATGAAGCTTCAAAGTGAAAGGGTCAATAAATATCAAATTATCACTTTCCTATAGGCAAGGCTATCTCCTGTAAAAACAATGAGTAAGGGTTAAGAGATCTACAGGGAAAAAGTATGAAATACAAAATTTTGGAGCAATACAAAAAGGAAGGAATCAAGTCCAGAGAAAAGAATTTCTCAGCAATGTTCAGCTCAGTTTGAAGATTTACAGTTGTGGTTTTCCTCCAGCTAAATATACTAGCCCAGAGGAAAGCCCCCCAAAAGAGAGGGCTAAATAGACTCAAGGCCAAAGAATTTTAAAAAAGGGTGGAAGAAGGACAGGGCAATCAGGATGATGAGGTTTCTGGCAAGAGAGCAACTAAAATGATGTGTCCTAGGGTGTAGGCTAAATAAAAAAGGAGACATAATTAGAGAACAGGAATTCTTAGGGGTCTGATGGTGGGATCTCTCTAAAGTTAAGGAGCATGAAGGAAAGAGGCCAGTGGTGAAGAATAAATGGAAAGAAAATCCTGAGGTTCATCAAAATTTAAAAAGCAACCAGAGGCAGATTCAGGAAAAAAAGAGACAAAAAGAAAGTCATACGGTAAAAAAAATTAGGGAGAAATGAAGTCATAGAAACCAAAAGTAGAGACAATTTCAAGAAGAGAATGGTCTACATGATTGAAAATAGAGCCCTGGATTTGACAATTTGAATATTGGTCATTGAAGGAACAGCAATTCCAGCAGAATGGGAGAGTAAAAATCAGGCCAATAAGGGTTCAGGAAACAGAAACACTTAGTAGAAACCACTGGTTCAAGAAGGTTTCTGGAGAAAGGTAAAAGAAAGTGGGTATCATATATTGAAAGGCAGGTAGTTTGTGGTAGATAATTTTTTTTAGGAAGGGACAGAAAGTAAGAGGCTGGTGGGCTGAGAGGAAAATCTAGAGACTATGAATAGATCAAAGGTACAGGAGGAAATGGGGCTTGATCAATAAGCAGAAAAAGAAAAATCAGAGTGTAGTCACAGGTGGGAGTCCAGCCTTGAAGACATACCTTTTCCTGAGACAGGGGAGAACTCTATAGGTAATTTTAGAGGTAGGTAGAAGAGAATGAAGATGAGGGAGTCCTAACATTTTTCTCCAAAATTCCCAGAACACTTGCATAGTGGATGATAAATAAATACCATACTGAATTTTTGAGTTAAGAGATTCCAAAATACCTCTTTAATATAATGATATTTTGTTTATTAATATTATTTTGAGAGCTGGCATTAATCTCAGAAGTCATATTAGAATAGAACAAACTTGTTTTTCTACTCTTTGTTAAATCTTTGCATAATTACTTTGATGTCTCCTCTTATACCATGCAAACATGAAACTTTTATTATAACTTACATATCAAACAGACTATCAAAATATGTAAACTGAATTATTGCAACTATATCTCATTGAATCATACCTGGCAGTTACTATTAGTTTTCCAGTTTCTTGCAAAAAGGATTTTAGAAATGCTTATATTTTGTGTCTCAAAGATTTGCCAAAATAATTTCCTAAGTAGGCCATTTTATAGAAAGAGAAAAAACAACAAGAACATATACTATATTGCTCATTTATCACACCCAAGAGAATATCAAATTCATTTCTAGTATCAAAATATCTTAATAAGATCAGAATTCATTATCATATTTGTAGCTTGTAGAAAACGTCATAATGGTGAGACTGAAAAGTTTGTAGCAATAGCCTTTGACCTTCTAAAGCAAAGTTCGTAGGCAGTGCAGTAAATATTTATGCCTTGAGGGTCAGTGGGCAGGCCATAAAATTTCTGTTGCAACTGATCAACTCTGCTATTATAAACAACCATAAACAATACTGAAGAAGTGGGTGTACCTGTGTGCCTTTATTTACAAAGCAGGCAGCAAGCCAGATCAATCCCCGTTCTAAACAAGAACACTTTCCACAATCACTTCCCCCACATTTTTTAATGCTGATGTAACCTTGGATTCAAACCAAGTGGAAATCAGCTTAGATGTATGTACAAACTGAAGACCTACCTGTGACTGTATTTCATAATAAACTGTGCAGTTACTGACTTTTTTTTTTTTTGGCATAAGCTCTATGATAGAATCATTTTATAATCATTTATACAAAATACTTTTATAACAAATTTCTTTATTATAGTACTATAGTATCTCTGACAACAAACTGTTTCCTTAATTAAATATTGACAGGATGTCAGATTTCTTGCTTTAAATAAATCTAGTTTATTAACTATTACATTGGATTTTTAAAGTTTTAAATGGGTTAGCATTTTTTAAAGTGTATTTTTCAATGGTTGTTTATAAGTATACTTTGTTTATACTCTCATGTTGATACTAATATAAAATTTCATAATTAGCATTTTCAAAACTAAAAATACCATAGAAATAACTTCATTATCATCAATGGTAGCAATCCATCAAACTGTTATAAGTGCTAGGAGTCTTTTTTAAACTTCATTTGTGGGGCATATGGATGAAAAAACACTATGTGGTACTTAGCAATAGCCATATGAACCAGGAGTGGGGAGAATGGTATGTTTGAAAGCTATAAGTATTCAGGTTCATTTCCTTAAGAGAGGTACAGAATGATTTTTTGGAAAAGAACTTTTCTGTTTGGAGAAATGTTTCAGTAAGCCTTTACTTATGTGAATATTTACCCCATGTTTAGTGTAAAAGAGAATTTTGGCTCAAAGGGAAGCTAACTTTCTCTGTTTAGAAGGCAAACAGAATTTTAGCATTCTCTGCTGGTTGGACTTTCATGAAAAAGAGACTAAACTAAGGGCTGAGGAAAGAAGGGGTGGGCAGACCAAGAGAAATTGTGGTCTTAGGTCATCATGGGCCTAACCAAGAAAAGAGGCCAATGAGAAATTTCCTATGCTGTAGATTGCTAAGAAATATTAAGAAAAGAAAATACATAATATTGAATTGTACCTTCCTTCTGCATGGTGTTATAATCTCACTGTGATATTCCCAAACATGTAATATAGGTCAATTAAACACACTAGACTTTGGGCAGTGAAGGGAATGGGTCCATGTCCACCTAAGGAATGAAGTGCTAAAGAGAGGAGAGCAGCCAGGAGAGGTAGGAGGATGGGTGCGGTGGGGTGGGGGTGGGGGTGGGGTGGTGGAGAGCTGGCATACAGACCACAGGTGTCCAGGAGAACCGGTTTGCCACCTACTCCCCCAGCCACACCTTCTCAGGCTCCTGTGCTAGCTCCCCATTATTCTCTGAACTGCACGTCAACTGAGTACCAGGACTCAGTCCTCAAACCTCTTTCCTTCTCTGGTGATCTTCATGTCCTTGGTCACGGCTTTTCAAAATGTGGGTGGCAACACATTAATGGATTATGAAGCCAATTTAGAACATGACCAGTATTTTTAATTATATATATATATATATATATATATATATATATATATATATATTATTTAATTAACCATGGCAGAGTACAACACATGTGATAAAGATCAGCTTTGTTTCATGAAACTTTTGAATCCTGTGTGTGTGCATGTGTGTGTTTACCACACTATAATATGACATGCATTTCTTACTGTCACTTGTGATCTAAAAAGTTTGAAAAGCACTGCCTTAGGTGATCTCATCCAGTGTAAAGGTTTTAAATATCATTTCTACGCTAATGATTCACAAACACAATTTTACATTTTCAATGGAACTTGATTACTAAATTCCAGACTCATCAATCTAATCAATTGTTATCTCAATTTGAATGTCTATCAAGTGTTGCAAACTAATACAACCAAATCTGAAAACCTGCTACCCCACATGTAGGTCCTACCTGCGTCTCTCATAGTCTGTCTCATCTCAGAATTTGACAGTTTTATCTTTCTGTTTTCCATGGTCTAAAATCTTGTAGTCATCCATAACTTCTCTTTCTCATATCCAACATTCAATGTATCATTTAGTTCTATCAGCTCAAACTCTAACATGTATTAAAAATCTTCCCACTTCTCACCACCTCCATAGCTTCCACCCTAACCAGCTATATCTTGCCCAGGTTATGATCACCTATTTCTTCTTTCCTTGACATTTTCAATCTACTTTCAAAAGAGTAACCAAATTGTTCCTGTACAAATATAAACCAGAGCATATCTATTCTCAAACTTAGAACCCCAAGGGTTTTTCAATGCCATGCAAGTAAAATCCAAACTCTCTACAATGACTACAAGGCCCCACATGAACTTCTATGCCCACCACTCCTCTCTGACCTTATCAAATATTCCTCTCCAGATGCTGTCTCTTTGCAGTTTTGAATTTAAGAGGCATGCTCCTACCTCAGTGCCTTGGCACGTGTTGTACAATCTGCCTCAATGGTTCTTACACTAGATATCTACACGGTTGATTCTATCACCCTATTCAGGCCTCTATTTAAGCACTCCCTCATAGATAGATTCTTCCTCTACTCACTACCTGCTTCCTACTTTATTTTTCTCCATAACATATGTAACAATGCATATCAGAAGGCTTAGTTTTTTAAGACTTGTATTTATTCATAAAAGGAGTAAACAGTATCAAAATCAAAGAATTCAAAGATGCTGTACACATGGAAGGGCTTATAAGAAAAGGAAAAATGAAATGAATGAGGCTAAAAGCAAAAAAATAAGAACCTCAAAGTCTGACAAAAACAGTTAAAACTTAAAATGTGAAAAATTATTGAAGTTTGAAAAGTAAATAAAAGCCTGAACCTGCAAACAAATTGTCACCAAAAAAGAATAACTATAAGATAAGAATTAAACTTGAAATTTAGTACTACAAAACAACAAAAAAACTCTTCTTACAAAACACCCTATTAAGTTGACACACACACACACACACACAAAACTGAATTAAATAAGAAGCTTAAAATGTAAAAGGAAAAACTATTCAAGATTTACATGAAAAATGTTCCATCTTGGGGAAGCTGGGATGGCTCACTGGGTTAAGCGCTCACTTTGTAGCGCCGGGGACCGGGAATCGAATCCCGGCTCCGGCCCGTGCAGAACCATATGCTGAACTGGGAGCTCCCCCAGTTCAGTTCTCTCTCTGTCTCTGTCTCTGTATCTCTCTCTCTCTCTCTGTCAAAAATAAAAATAAATAAATAAAAATATATTTTAAAATGTTCCATCGATGAGGTAAAATATTTAAAAGATAAAAAAGGGGGGGGCATACATTGAAATAAAATAAACACTAACAAAGGGATTACTTAAGAAAAACAGGTTAGAGAAAAGTTGGGATGTACACAAGAACACAAACTGTAAAGTTTAGAAATATAGGTGGTGGGGAGGGGGTGACAAATATATGAGGATGGAAAGAGAACTGACTCTGGGTGGTGAGCACATAATGTAACACATAGACTATGTACTGTGGAATTGTACACCTGGGACCTATGTAAATTTTACTAATCAATGTCACCCCAGTAAATTTAATTTAAAAAAAAGACGGAAAAAATAATAGGTCGTGGAGGAAGAAGGAACCAGATGGGCCTGTTGGGAGTGAGGGTCCGAGGAAAGACATTGGGGCCCGTCTTCAGCTCAAGTAGTAGGGTAGTGGGCTGGGGTCTCCCCTGCCTTATTTCCTTTTTCCAATTTATAATGCATACCACCCTCAACTGAATGCTCCAAATAAATCAATTAAACTTTTAAATACCCAGGTAATAAGCCTTAAAATTAAAAAGCTGGACGTTAAAGCCCTGCTAGATTTTGTCTTGAGCAAGGACTATCTTTCATATCCTATCTCCCCACAGGGACCCTCTGTGGGGATTTTCCATCACAGTCCCACAGCAGTGCCCTGCTCACGATGCCTCCCCTGCCTGGCATAGATGCCTCACTCTTCTCCATAATTTCCAACAAACGTCTTCCTTAGCTGCCTCTGGCATCCATATGTCCATGGCAATTTACGAGGTCACAGAAAGCAAACCTCTTTCCCTCTGGAGCATCTGCCTCCTACTCAGGGACAACTTTGGCTTTGTGGCATATTTCTACTCCCTCTACTGCTCTTCTTTCCTGAGCACTCCAGCACTCTGGACTTCACTACCTTCTCAGCTCCCACAGTTTCAGCATCACTGGGCAATTCACTAGCCCTGCAGATTCTCCAGCCACACTCAGACCCACTGAATTGGACTATCTGCACCTGGGTCTGGCAGGCTGTTCGAACAAGCCCTTGGGGGACTCTGGTGATGCTACAGTTGAAGAGGGATTGGTTCACATTGTCTTTACTCTTCCATTTTCACTAGGATGCAGTCTCAGGGTCAGACTACCTAGGTCTAAACTCCAGCCCTGCCCCTTTATAACCTTGTAGGTGCTCCTTCACCTCTCCAGGCCTCAGTTTCTTGTTTGCTAGAGAGCCAGCAGCCTCGTTGCCAGGCCCCTGCCACCTGTCTCTTCCTTGTTCATGCCTTCTTCAGGAACCAGTGGAGTTTAGTTCCTCAAATATGTTTCTGTTTGTACTTCACTGGCTCTCTTGCACTTTCAAAACACAATCAAGTTCAGTCATGGCATTCAAGGCCCTTCATGACTATAGAGTACATTCGATCAGTCCCCTCTTGCTGTTCATCCACCAGCCAAAACTAAACCCCCTGCAGCTCTCTGACAGCACAGTGGAGCCACAGAATTGCATACTGTTAATTTTCAGGTTTGTGGCTTGTTCTGGAACCCTCCTCTACCAAGCTAAACATAACCAGCCATCCCTCCTAGACCCACCTGTTCAGTGACAGCTCCCCAAAACCCTGCCTGTCTCCCCTTTCACCTCCACAAGAGTCATTTTTCTCAGGAATATCATTCTGTCTGACACACAAACCAGTCATAGGGAGGATTTCCTTGGGAGGGAGGGTACTTACTAGGGACCCTAACATGAATGACAGTGTGTGAAAAGACACACAGAAACATCTGCTCATTGAACTTTTCCTAAGTGAGAAAGGGGACGAATGGAGAGTGAGATGCCACTTTACTTGCCTGACCCTCCCACTTGACTACAATGTCTGTGAGGGCAGGGACAGTGTCTATCATGTTTTGTTATTGTTATCTCCAGTGCTACCTCAGTGCCTGCCATGTGCTCAGTGCCCAAATGTTTACTGGATAAATGAATAAGTAGAAAGCTAACCGTCAACACTGACATGGAGTAACAACCTCATGAAAAGGTAGGAAATAGATACAGAAGAGGGACATTATTTATTGTGACATCAAACATCATCTACAGAATATCTCATTTAATGTCACAATATGTGCATGTTTCCATTTCTCATCCCTCTTTAAGAGATGATAAAGCTGAAACTCATAACAGTTGAAGTGATTCACTAAACATCTAACAACAAGGGTCAAAAGTCACATCTGTTTACTTGTAATTTTTCTTGTTTCTTGAGATAGGCCTATAACAATATAAATTTCTCACTTATTACTGCTTTTGCTGTGTCCCAGTAATTTTGGTATATCGTGTTTTCATTGTCATTTGATTCCACAAATTTTCTAATATCTTGTTTTATTTCTTCTTTGGTCCAGTCATTTTTTAATAGCATGTTCAATCTCCAAGTATATGTGATTATTCCTGCTACCATGAAACCATCTTATTAAGTGAAATAAGTCAGACTGAAAAAATAAAGAAACATATGATCTCACTTATAGGTGAATTATAAAACTAAAAGCATCAAAGAAACAAAACTCAAGGACAAACTCAATAGTTTGGTGGTTACCTGAGGGTAAAGGGAAAGGTGGGTGAAAGAGTGGAGGGGGGGCAAAGTTGGGAAGGGGCACCAGATATGAGGTGATGGAGGGAGAGCTGATTCTGGATGGTGAGCACATAAAGCAATGCAGAGATGATGTAATGTAGAATTGTACACCTGGAAACTATGTAATTGTTACAAACCAATGTCACCCCAATAAATTTAACAATAAAAAAAAAATCACACACACACACAAAGTCACATTTGAAGTGAGGTTGGTTTAATGCTAACTAAATGGTTTGGATTTATTTTTTCCTAAGAAGCATGCTACTTATATAATAGAAGCAAGGGATAATGACAAGAACTGGATGCCAAAGGGAAAATGTGACAGTGATGACAAAAGAGAAAAAGGCAAGGGAGATTTGGGTATTTGGGATAGGGGCAGTGTGGGTAAGGAAGACAAAAAAATAGAATGGGCAAAGTCATAGGTACTCACAAGAAACAATAACAAAGAGAAGTGTGAGTGATCAAAATTGACAACAATAAGGAATAAGGGAATGGAGCCCAAGAAAGACAGACGACAACCAAAACATACATGACTTCACGAAGCCTATTCTCAAGGGCAGGAGCTGCTCAGCAGTTTTGGACACAATTTGAAAGTTATCTAAGGCAAACTCTCAGGCCCGTTTTGCACCTTCCACACCTCTGCTGCTGAGCCGGTTACAGTAAAATCCAAAAGTGGGGCAGGAGGGCAGCTCTGCGTGGGAGTTCAAACCACATCTGCTCCCCTGGAGGGGTTACCCCGGCGGACAGCCAGGGACCGGTCCAAGGTTTGAGAGTTTCCTCAGAAGCAGGCAGGGACCACGGCCACAGCTGGAGCACACTGTGCTCATGTGAGGGGTCTGCAGGGACTGACTGGAATATTGAAAAGTGTGTAAGGGGAAAACCAGAAAGGGAAGATAATGTATAGGCTTACCTACCTGTGATTCTATGGCCTAAAATATGACTTACACAGTTTTGAAGGGTGGGAAGGACATAGATAAGAGGAGAAGGAAGAAAGGAGTATTTTAGGAAGAGAAACACCCTGAACAAAGACTCTAAGGAAGCAATTAGGGTGCAAGTGAGTGTGTGTGTGCACATATGCACAAGTTCATGCAAGATGTGGGGAGGACTCTAAGGGGCACCCACATTTGTACTGGAAAGTAAGACACAGGATTGGATTTATTTATTTATTTATTTATTTATTTATTTATTTATCTATCTCTAGACAAATTTGGATTGAAGTTCTGCATGAAGTATATCTTTCACATCACAGCATCATTGTATGTTGAGATGGAACCTTAGAGAGCCTCCTCACAGACCCCTCAAAATGAAACCAGTGAGTTTATGAGACTTGATCAAGGAAGTATGAGAATAAGAACTACACACACATCTGTTGCTAAATGCTAAATAAATGAAAGAACAATGCTCTTTATTATTAGGACTTCTCTGGGAAGTACAAGGCTTTCCTCCCTCCCAGCGTTCTTGCCTACCTGCCTGTTCACCTTTTCTTCCTCCTCCACTTTTAATCACTGCTAAATACCAACTGTATGCCAAGCATGTGGCAAATGAACAGGACTAACAGGACCCTTGCTTTTGTGGAGCTTATGTTTGACTGTGATAGGTGAGAGGGTGGGAATGGCAGAGGGGGAGAGACAAGGATGTCTTGGCTGACTCTGGGTTGCCTCTTTTGTCCCTGGTACAGAAAAATCGAGTGGTTTGCACTGTGCTTTCATTTCTATGTCCTGATATATTTTTAACTTTCCATAAAAATAGCTAAGCTCAAAGATGCTAGGATAGCTCAGTAGCTGAGCATTTGTCTTGTAACTGTGAGGTCTGGGGATTGAATCCTGGCCCTGGCCTGCTCACACCCATGTGCTGAATGGTGGCACAACTGGTAACCATTGAGATGTCAGTGAAGGTTCTCACCTTCCATGTGGGAGGCCCCCAGTTCGGTTCCTGCCCCATGAAACTCCATATCCACCTGTGGACCTCACATTTGCGAGGCAAGCGCTCAATCTGTTGAGCTATCCTGGCATCTCCTGTTCCTTGTTTTTGATGACAGTGTCAAAAGAGCATGTGTTAGGAAGCTTCTCAGCCCAGACTGAAGAACTGTGTGAAACAAACCTGAACCCAATCTGCAGTCTGGAACGAAGTCTGACAGATGTCAGGCAAACAGAAAATCACCTATAGATCTCTGACCAAAAAATAAATGCTTTTTTGTTTTAACACAGAACAAAAATATGTAAAAAAATAAACAAAAATACATTTATATGACAAAATAATGAATTGGTTCCATCATTTTGGAGAGCCATCTGACCGTATATAAAAGCTATAGGATTTGTCATACCTCATGATTTAGTGCATCAGTGAATGGATGAGTAAAAAAAGGTGGTATATGTATATGATTGACTATTAGTCATCCTTAAAAATGAAGGCAATCCTGCCATATGCGACAAAATGGATGAACATGGAGGACACTGACGCTAAGTGAAAAAGCCAATCACAAAAGGACAAATATTGCATATGTCCACTTATATGGAGTGTCTAAAATAGTCAGACTCATAGAAACAAACAGTAGAATGGTGGTTGCCAGGTGCTGGGAGCTGGGGGAAATGGAGAGTTGCTGTTCAATAAGTATAAAATTTCAGTTGTATGGGATAAATAGAGATCTGCTGCTCAACACTGTGCCTAGAGTTAATGATACTATACTGTGCAATGAAAAATGTAAGAGGGTGGATCTCATGTTAAGTATCTGACACAATAAACCACAAAAGATATTTCCTAAAAAACAAACAAGCAAACAAACAAACAAACTATACAGGTAATCACAAATATGTACTATATAATAATTTTTCTTGATACTGTATGACTAAAAATATAGCATAAATTGGTATATTGGTATATATACCACAAATTCTTAAGTATACATGGACCTATTTTCTGATCTATTCTAAATAATCCTCTGGAGGAAATACTAGATTTATTAGTAGTAGCTGTGCTGAACATAACTGTTAGTGGTTGTGGGCCCTCAGAGAGTCATTTAACCTTCTTGAGGCTTTTTATTTATAACAAGGAATTCCACTAGATGACCTCTAGTTTTCCTACCAAATGTAGGTATCTATGATTCAAGATTTAGAAATACTTCTGTGACACTATTCATATGTGCTGTGTTTCTGTCTAATGACACCAAATGTGAACACCCATGAGAACACAAAATAGTCGTGATCTCAGGGAATGTATACTATATACAATGCTCTCTGTTTCCAGCTTTTCCTCTTCTCTTAGGAGTGTCACATTGGAAGATCAAAATAATTATCACAGAAAAACAACATCAGACTTTCATTTTCCAAGCAAGTCACCACAACAAACACACATTCTTGCCTGGGGCTTTGAAGAGCTCCCTTCATTTCCTGTTACTGGCTCTCAGTGGGTTTGGGTACAACACACCTTCCCTGTCACTCACAACCGTAAAAGTAAAGGGCACAGAGAGAGAGAGTAAGACTCATGAAAACATGACTCATTTTTGTATCTTTTGGTTTTTGATCAAATGCCAGCAGATGGCAAAAGATAAATAAGTGAGTCTTCAATCATGGGGTATATGGAAACTAGTAACATTATTGGTGATTATTCCAGTTTCATTATTAATTTTCTTCTTCCTAAAATTGTAAATAAATGTAGTACAACAGACAAAGAATACATTCCTAACACTTTCTTGTAGTAGAGACAAGTTGCAGTTTTCAGCTATGTGTGATTTCCTCATACACACGCAAGTGAGAGATGAGGTAGTAACTCTTCACCATAAATCCTTAGGGTTTAGTTCACCATGAAAAATGTACATTGTTTATGTAACAAACTATGAGTTTCTCTTTCAAAATTTTTTCATTTCATTTCCTTAAAAGTAGCACAGATGGGAAAGCCAGTATGGCTCAGTGGGTTAAGTGCTCGCTGTGAAACCCTGAGGACCGAGGATCGAATCCCGGCTCCGGCCCAGGCGGACCCACATGATGAACTGGGGAGTTCCCACAGTTCAGTTCTCTCTCTGTCTCTGTCTCTGTATCGCTCTCTCTTTCTGTCAAAAATAATAAAATAAAATGTAAATTTAAATTAAAAAAATAAAAAAAAGTAGCACAGAGTGGAAGATGCTATCTACAGTGACCCAGATCAACACCCAACACTATGTAAGTAAAATACAGACTTGGAGGGAAGCTGAGAGAATCCAACTCCCCCACTTTCTAAAAGAAGCAAACTGTAGTTCGAAGAGAAATGATGTGCTCAGGACAGCAGAGCCGGGGTCTCACAAAGCCCTTCCCAGCACCCAAGGTGTCTCTGGAGTGATGGTCTCAGTGTTCTGAACCTTTATTCCTCTGGATCAGGACATTCTGAGAAGAGACAGAAGATGAAACAGTGATCCTTTATAAGAATAGTATTTATAATTCAGCAGACACTTACAAATATCTGTGGGACGAATATATCAAAAAGGATATCACATGGGACAAAAAATTTCTGACCTAAGAATGATAGCCAAAAAAAATAAATCATAAGGATGATAACAAATAGAATTTCTCTAAGTATTCCTTGATGTAGGCCTCACCTCCTGAACAATATTTTACACTCTGCATGAGCTGGGACTGATATTATTTATTTATTCTGCCTCCCCTACACTACAGTGTAAGAAATGTTGTTACAAAAGCTATCTTTTTTATCCTGAAATAAGAACATATAATATTTAAAAGGATCTTTGTACTGCTTCTTGGGGTGGTGAACTGTTGGGTATATGAGGTTTTTGTTTTTATAACAGTTTTATTGACATATAATCCACATACCATATATTCACCCATTTAAAGTGTACAAATCAGTGGCTCACTATTTTTTTTTAATATATTTTATTGTTAAATTTAATGGGGTGAAATTGGTTGGTAACAATTAGATAGTTTCCCGATGTACAACTCCACATCACATCACCCATGCATCGCATTATGTGCCC
>PVKE010037970.1:0-15661 GCA_004027555.1 Craseonycteris thonglongyai
CCCACAATGGTGTTCTTATTCTTTTGTTTTATATTTTCTAAAAAAAGAAATGCTTGTTGGATCTAGACATTTGGTCAGAATCAGGTTTGAGATTTAAGATAAGAATACTTCATCATGTTGTTTTGTTACAAAAAAAAAAAAAATCTTAAACATTCTTTACGTCCTATAATATGTTTAAATAACTAACTGATATTCAAAAGAAGTCAAAGTCTTAGTGATACTGAAAAGTTTTGTATAAAACTGTAGCCACTCTAAATACTATTCTTATCCGTTCATTAAAATATGTACCACCAAGAATTCTAGTAAGAGGCATGCTTTCATTTTTGTAAGATATGAAAGGTGATTAATTACTGCAAGCCAAATTATTGTGATATGGTTTGTAATGTAGTTTCAGATAATACTTTGGATGGTAGTTCCTGTTAAATAGAGGTCAGAGAAGGAAAAAATGAGTGGGAATAGGCCACAGATGATATTTGATTAAAATAATTAGGAGCCTAACAGCTCTATTTATGTATTTGCCATATTATTGGGATATTTTCTCTCATTTAAAAAATATCTATTCAATCTTTACACTGTTGTAGATACACTTATGTGGACACACCAGTAAACAAAAATGGTAACCCCTATGTATTGTGTTACACAATAGATATATCCTTCAATTTAATTGGTAGTTACACAATAGATATATCCTTCAATTTAATTAGTAGTTTCTTCTCTTCAGATTTGCTTTTCATAGATGGCTATGACTTTATTTCTAACAATATGGGGAATACTCTTATCTTACCGTAATTTAGGCTTTTCTTCTTTTATTCTTCTCTACTCAAACAGAAATACCAAGATGTGTCTGTGGAAAGAAAGTGAACCAATAAGGCAGAAATCTTTTTAAGCCTCAATATGTAGATGGTATGTTATAGCATTATACACTTGAAACCTATATATTTTTAGTGACCAATGTCATCCCAATAAATTTAATAAAATGAGAGAGAGAGAGAGAGAGAGAGAGAGAGAGAGGAAAGGAGTGAAGAAGGAAGGAAGAATGAACAAGAAGCTGTTAGTAGTTGGAAATTTCACTTCTATAGTATTGGTTTCTCAAGTAAAGGATTAATCATCCAGGGCTTAGTCTGGGCAAAATGTAGGCATACTGTTATATTCTAAGACACTTGCAATCCACAAATTCTTGCTAAAGTTTTTTGAGTGAGTGAGATGCAATAGAACCGACCAGAGGGAACAGATGATAAAGATACTGAGACTGAACATATTATGGACTTTGTTTGGTGAATAATTTATATTTCAATTTTAATAGATTTTTAATGGCTTGGAACCACCTTGCATGAGGATTCGTGATATATTCATTTAATTTATTTGATTTCCACCTTTAGAGGTTTGGGTTTAATCTGGTTCTGAGCTCAAACTGAATGAATTTAATGGCTTCAATTTAGCCCATTTGTCCGTATCACTGGACTACAAATTTGTAGTAATAAGACAAACTTAGAAGCCTGTGCTCAGGAGAGGCCTGGGATTTTGCACAGGGTTGCTAAACAGCAGGCAAATATGTACTCTAATCACTTGGCCCCTAACAGTACTGACAATTTCTTATTTTCATAAACATAATTTTCCATGAAATTTATTGTGGAAAAGGGAACCTATGTTTCAGTGAAAACTACTGTTTATGAAATGGGCTGAAAGGAATACAAGGTTAATCCATTTCAGGCAGAGCAAGAAAGTTTGAATCTTACAAATAATTCGGGCCAAATAAGTCCAGGAGAAATTTACAGGTAAACTGAACTACCTGGACTTTGCTCATATGATCTGAATAATGATTTTAGTTCTTTCCTTAAAAGAACTGTTTTTACAGCCAGCTGATCTTGAGAATGCTTTCACACACCTGATCATAATCACGGAGGTACTACTAAAAATTGTAGTACATTCTTCTTTCCTGTATAACAGCTCACTACAGATGACTACAAATAAGAATATACACTTCATATGCAAAATTCCTCTCCATATAAAGAGCAAAATCTGGCCTGGGTGTTTGCACAACTTATGTTTAGCATATGTTTGTAAAATCTGGCTTTTATAAAGAAAAGTTCTTACTTATTACCAAATCTTAATCTGGATTCATAAAAAGAAGACAAAAAGAAAAATTCTCAAGAAGGTAGCAAAAATGGATATTTCTATGTGGCCTTTTGTTGCAATGCAGTTGGAAAAAACACCCAAACATTAAATAACAGTTCTCTTTGTTTTAACTTGCCGATTTAATAAACAATTTGCTCTTTAAAAGCTTGCTGTTTATTATAATATGATTATAACATGATTATTATAACATATATCAGGACTGAATGTCATAAACAGATCTTGAAGACAAGGTTATGTGATGTTTAAGAAAAAGTTATTTTTAAAGATTTATTTTTTATTGTTTGAGAGAAGGTGAGAGAGAGAAGAGGGGAAGGCCCAGAGCAGTCTCTATAGTTGTACATTATTAGTTATGACATAGTTTTATTCCAGGTGGATGTGGGGCTGCGTGAGGCAGGAACCCAACTGGGGGCCTCCCACATGGATGGCGAGAACCTTCACCACCATCCTGGTGGTTACCAGTTGTGCCACAGTTCAGCATATGAGTTTGCACTGGCCGTGGCCAGGATTGGATCCCCAGACCTTGAGGTTGCATGGCAAACGCTCAGCCTGTTGAGCTGTCCAGCATCTCCAAATTTAAGATAAAATAATACATAATATTTTTCTTCATCTTTTTTTATTGATTTCAGATTGAGGAGAATGAGCAGCCTATTTCCCTGAATCTTTAAGCTTTGTCCTATAACAGTACATGAGACGGACACCAGGAACAAAGTGTTTGTATGTTGATTTAGACTCATTCTATAGGATCTATATAAACTATAGGATACCCTCTGTGTGTGTGTGTGTGTGTGTGTGTGTGTGTGTGTGTGTACATTCACACCCGTGTTTCTAGTTACTGTAGAAGATTAAAATATGAAAACTCAAGAGTATAATTCTTTCATCTGTCCTTTTCAGGGAGACCAGAGCAGTGATAAACAGCAAAATCAGATTATCAATATGCATTTATTTGCATTATTAGATCTCTACCTTCTGAAATAATTTTATCTTGCTTTTAAAACAATTGAATAAACTCTCTCATTTTCAAATCTTTAAAACTATCACAGCCATTAACAAATAGGCCATTCACTCAATAATACAAATGCTAGGACTCTTTGAGCATAATATTGATAAACTATTGTTCTTGTCATCTTTAAGAAATAAATTAGTTAACTGACACTAGTCACTGACAGAAGTTTTGTTATTAAAAATATTTACCAAAGTAGTATTAAGACTGTTCGTGTGAACATTATGCTTATTTTTTTCTGCATTTCAGCACATACTAGTAATGAATGTATCTCTCAGATACACATGACGTATGCTATAATTTTTTCTTTTTTTACTGAAACCTCTATAGGGTTAACAACTTTAGAAGTACACTCTTATGTTTTCTGAGCACTACCTTAAAAAAAAAAATGTACCACAGCAGATACTGTGTGCCGTACAGGTAGTGGGTGTTGCTTGGTTAATAATGCTGAACTGACATCAGATACAATAGCCAGGCATCATTTCAAACTATGGGAATTTATGTTGATATGTAATGAATGAAACATGACCTTAGTATCCTAGTTTTTCACAAGGGTGATAAAAGTTATCTGGTTATAAAAATGGCAATACATGATTATAAGATATAATAAAATGTGATGATAGTTGAAAGGTCAGGGTCCTAGGGGATCATGAAGGAGTATGAAATACCTAACATCTGGGAAGTTGAGCAGAGATTTACAAAAACATTAAAACTATAGCTGAAAATTGAAAATAACTAATATTCACAAAACAGGTAAGAAAAAGACAGATTGTCTGGGAAAGTAATCAACCTACAATATCTGTTATGCCCTCAGGAGTATGTCCTCCTCCAAATGACCTGGTTGCTACTATTTCCCCGTTCAGTGTGACCACTTTATGTGCATCCATCTTGAACTGATACCTTAATCAAACAGAATGATCTTCCTTAACTGAGACATACCACTTCTTATATTGTTTTCATTTGTTACACAATTTTATCCTAAGTTTTGTTTTTATGTTGTAGTATAAATGTTTAGTTTTTTTGGATTAGATTAATTTTTTTTGTAGAAATTATTCATTAGCTCACAGAATAGCAAAAAGAGGAAATATCTTTAAAAATCACATTTACCGTATAAATTATAAAATTATATTAAATGATTATATATGAAAAACAAACTATTCTGTACCCATTGCCATTATTCTTGTTTTACAGAACCTACCTTTGTTTATATCTTATCTGGTTTTTATTTCTAAATGACATTAGCCACTAAAATTGATTTAAAGAAATGTCATAGGTTATTTCTACTGATGTGATTCCCTCTATCAGAAGAGAAAACCCTATTGAGCTATGATGAGTTAATTTAAAAGTACCGGTATATTAAGTTAAATTTGCAAAATAATTGTCAAAACCATATACATTTGATCTACCATTTATTATAATTCCTTATATGTCATTTGCATTTTATTTACAAAAATGTGATTATGTGTATATAGTGCACATACTTAAATTTTTCCTTTCTCCTCCCTGGCCTCTCCTTATATAAATGTACAGTTTCCCTATACAGCCTTATGAATCTATAGGAAATGTAGACTTGATAAGTAGTTCATGTACATATGTCCATCTCCAATATATTTTAGGGAGTAGATTGTTTTTACAACCTTGCAAGTATTTTCTAGGAGAACTAGTACTTTACTACTCATTCTAAGGGAGAATAAAAGAGATAATATTTGAAATGTATTTACTCTATTTGAATAAGTCAATTGAAAAACATTTTTTCTGAACCCAGGAAAACAGTTATTTTCCAAGTATTTTACTTCTTTACAAAGATAAGAATTAAAAATAAACATTGTGTATAGAATGTATTTCTGAGCAATGCCTCCATTTCCTGAATGATCCAAAGTAACAATTAGAAAAGATAGAAAAGCCAATAATATCTATTTTTTTTAAAGCTACTATAATCAAGGTAATATCAATCCAGGGCTCATTCTGAGCCAGAGAATTTTCTAAGGACTTTATATTAACATACATTTGTACAGGTGAGAAATATTAAGTTCTCCATAGCACAGGGGGAAGAGGGTTGAGACCAGGGAGCTAGGGGAAGAAAATCTCTCATGTGCACCACAAACACTCTGAACACCTTGAAGAACCATCACTTGTGCTCTAAAACATCTTTTTAATACAAATTTACTCAAAAGTGCTTTATTTAAAGAGGAAGTAATGTGATAGTGTAATGATGAAGTCATCTGTCCACACCCCCAAATTTCCCAACACATTTATGTTTTGAAGAGATCAGGGGCAACCTTTTATATAATCAAATGTAAAAAAATATTGCAATATAGAGAGAACTCATAAAAAGAGTTGAAAATAATATAGAATTGCCTTTCATTTGTAGAACTGGTGACTGGCTGGGAGGCTCAAAAACACTACTGTGGATATCCTCCCGATGAATCATCATTTCACCTGACAGAGTCCTATTTAGCATATGGCTAACAAATGAGAATGTTGACGGAAACAGTCAGCAGCTGAAGCAGTAATTTTGAGGTTAAGAAGCTGTTAAATGTGGCAAAGTTTAGCTGGTTTGTGGTGGCTTACAGCTCTGGACAGATAAGTACCTGGGGAATGGGTTATAGGACTTCTAGGAAGTTGCAGGAAGATTAAAGAGACAATGTGAGGATAACAAGGAGGGACATTATCTGTTTCACAGTGTTGTCGAAGATGACCCTGAGTTCATAAACCGAGCAAAAATAGTTGAGCAAGTTGAGCACAAGGGGTTCAAATATCTGGGCCAAATCAGAAGCAGATGGTGTTATGACATGGTCCCTCAACTTGGGTTATGTTCCTGAGTTCAACAGGCCACTGGGCAAATGTCCAGATCACAGGCAGATTAGATTGTCCTTGATAATTAAGGCTAATGAAGTTGTAAGTCCAATGTTGAAACATTTAATATATATTGCAGAGAAGTCTTATGTTTTTTCCTGAGAATATTTCTGTAATATTTTTTGATCACACAGTAGGTGATAATGATAATACTTAAGTATTGTTTTATGATATACCTTAGGATACATTTGAATTGGAAGACTTTCTTGTGAAATTAAGGTTTTTGAGTGTGAATTAAGGGCCATTAATATGTGCGACTCTGATGGTTACACAATGTGGTTCATCTGTGTGGAGAAATGAAGAAAATTTCATTAAAATTTCTTTATGATCAGATATAGTAGAGATGGGTTCTTTACTTAAGGAAGCGCATGCATTCCTCATTCATATATTGAGCTCATATGTACAGTCAGTTATAGAGACACACCCTGGATGTCCTGTGTTCCTACTATAAGAAAGAGAAGCTATTTATTTAAAATATTTGCTTATATTTTTGTCTGAGAAAATAAAAATTGCTTATATAACTTAATTATTTAGATAAATTATATTACCTACAAATATGGATTGATGTTTCTTGACACATTTAAGGATTATGCAAGACATGTTTACATATTTACTTTTAAAATAACTACTTGACTGCCTTCTCTGTTTTTTTGACTCTCATCTTTTCCTTTCTCTGAGTAACTGCTTGACACAAGGAATCCAGTACAGTAACTCATTTGGAAAACCTTATAAAGACTCACATGTACAGAGAATGATTGGGCATGTACGGGCTATAATTTAACTGACACACACACATATTTTTTAATATAGCAAGCCGCTATGGATTTTTGATAAATTGATTTGCTTTGCAAAAGACTACATTTTATTAAACTTTTGATGTATTTATTCCATTTTTTGGTGGAACGTTCAAATATGTTTGAACTTTCTCTTAGGTCTGCATTCATCAGCTATCCTCAATTCAGCTGCTGTTGAGTATCCTATGGAATTTGCAATGCATAATACTCATTCAATGCATATGTTTGTTGACCTGAATAAAACTTCCAGTTTTTCAATAGTTTTAAATATATAGTTCATGGTTTGTCTATAGACATATATTTGTGTAGTAAAGATAGTCCACATTGGGCTTCTCCACATCTCTGCAGGCATTGTTTTTTTTTTTTTTTGGTTGTTTTTTTTAACCTCACACCTGTCCGTATTTCTATCCTTGTTTATCACATTGTTCCCAGTGTCCTTTTTAGAGTACTAACATTCATTAATTTTCTTTATATTACTATTTATTTCCAATAGTTTTTCTAGATTTCCCCAGTATCTCACTTTATTGTTTAAGATGCCCCCTTTTTTTAAATTTTACTTTAATTTTAAGCAGGTCATAACCCTAAGTTTCTGGCCCATTCTGCCAATGTAAAAGCTACAAATACTTGTTCAGTATAAAGTACCTATTATGTAGCTAAATGACAGAAAAGAAAAACGGTTGCCCCCTACAGGCAAAATAATACATAGCTTTAACTTATTTTGCTGGCTCTTTAATTATTTTAAATATTCAATATAAAATTCATACCCTTTCAAATTGTTAGAAATTTTAAAGAGAGAACAAGAAAAAAGAAAACAAATATGTATTATCTACTTATTGCATATGCTTTAGAAATATCTCACAAATCTTTACAATTGACTTTTGAAGTATATTTTCTCCTTATTGTTTCTAATTAAATAGGGTTCATAAACATAAATAACATACCCAAATTACATGAAGGGCCAAGATGCAAACATAGTTTTAACTCCAAAGTGTATATCCTACTATACACTGCATCCCCTAAGCAGGGAAGCCTGCTATGCAATTGTGGAGACTAAAAGAAAATTAAACTCACAAAAGCCATACAAATTAATTGCATATACATTTAATAATATGCATAATTATTGGTGTTTTGCTTGGTAATTAAGATATCAACACTACATAGTTCAGTAACTAATTGTAATTCATAATAATAAGTCAAAGTAGTTCTAAATCAGAACAAAGAAAAATCTTAGAAGAAGGAGCTGTTCTAATGTCTTACTTGACTACTCTGAGTTCCCTTGATGCTCTATTGAATACGTTCCCAAGGAAGTTGCACTTATGAAAACCAGATGGCTCACTAGGTAGCATGTGATTGACCTCACAATCTTTCGTTTTTAAAAACACAAAATTTGGGATGCCAGAATAGCTCGGTGGTTGAGCTTTTGCCTAGCAATCGTGAGGTCCAGGGTTCATTCCCTGTTCCAGGCCCTGGCCTATGCAAACCCGTATGCTGAACTATGAAGAATCCGGTAACTGCCAGGATGGCAGGGCAGCAAAGGTTTTCCCCTCCCGTGCCGGAGGCCCCAAGTTCAGTTCTCACCTTGCATGGCCCCACATCCACCTGTGTGGAGTGAAACTCTGTCACAACTAGTGACATATAATTATGGAGACTTCTGATCCTCCTCTTCTCTCTCTCTCTCTCTCTCTCTTTCTCTCTTTCTCCCTCCCTCTCCCTCTTCCTCTTCTTCTTTCAAACTAAAAAAAAAAAATATGTAAAGTTTGCTCCTACAACAAATGGAAAAATGATCATTTCAGGCATAAATGATAAAGAGAAATTGTACAATAATTAAAATGTGGACTTCTAAGTTATGAAAACATGATTTAAAAGAACAATGACAACAAAAAAAAGAATATAAACCAGGCTTTTTCTGGCAGACCAAACTGAATGTGCAAAAGACAAAGAAAAACTTGTGTTTTTAGACTGCCAATTGGTAAACTAATTTAAATGGAATTGCTTTGCATAGGAGATTAATGGTAGTCAAGAAGAGAAAGATGGGAATCCGGGATGGTTTGGCAGGTTGAGCATCTGCTTTGCAGCTCTGGGGTTTGAAGATCAAATCTCAGCCCTGGCCCTTGCAGACCTGTGTGCTGATCGGGGGTGTGGCCCCCAGTTTGGTTCTCACCAGCTCGAGCTTCCCATGTGGGTGGATCCCAATTTGTCCCCTAGTTTGCGGGGGCGTGCCTCCCATGTGGAAGACCCTGGGCCCAGTTCCTGCCCTGGGTGGCCTCCTGCCTATCTTTGTTGTATGAAACTATGTCAAAAATTAATAATGTACAACTGTGGAGACTGCTCTGGGTCCCTCCCCCTTCTCTCTGTCTCTCTCTTTGTCAAAAACAATAGAAATAAATCTTTATATATATATATATATATATATATATATATATATATATATATATGCTAAACATCAAAATCTAATGTTCTATAATAGTATGACATGAACACTTAATTGATGTTAAAATAAAATATTACCTAACCATGGAAAGAATCAGACTGAGAAAGCATTACTTTATTGTTGATAAAAGTGTGCCCTCTGAGGAAGATCTCCTAGTTATTTTCCAAAGAAGTTATCACAGAAATATCATTACATCAGGGATATTACTACAGCTAACTAATATCTCTACCCTGGGTCACAGTTTGTGTGTTTTCTCTTACTGCATCTAAATTCAAGGCTATAAGAAAATTTTAGCTTTCACACTTGTAGATTTCAGTTTTGGGATTTCTTCCTGGTTTCTCAGAATCTTAGCACAACCACCCTACATATGGAATTTATTAGTATACATTGGCTAGCTTACATTTCTGACTTTTTCCTCCTTTGAGGGACATTCAGTATTTTTTTCTGATCCATATTTGTAATCTTGCATCAGCCCAAATGCAGAACTGAGAAGCAAATATTTTCTATACATACTATGCTCTTAAGAAGTGTTGACTTGGCATGAGGCTGCTAGCTGGTCTCTCTTAAATTACTATAGCCATAACATACTCCTTGCAAATTTCTATTTCATATGCATGACCTGCTTATGGATATATGAGCCATTAGTTTTAAGAAACAGTGTATTTCTACAAATATTTTCTATTCACCTACTATGCAGAAGAATCATATTATGATCAGTAGATATGTCAAGAATCGTATGATCTCTATGGTGAGCATACTTAATGTGACAGATCTGCTCCCTTCCTGTGTCTACACCATCCTGCTCAGAACAAGGAACAGAGAGTACATGAGGGTCGAGCCAGCACTGGCCCAAAAGAGAAAGGTAATTTTGTCTTGTAACCATCTCTACCCCTCATCTCCTATTGTCACCGTATCTGCTTTCCCAGGATATTGGTCTATCTATGTATATTCTCATTATCCAGTATTTTGTAATGTATTAATCTAATCTGTCCTTTTCTTCCTCAGACTTGATTCAAGTTCTAAAGTTTCTTTTATTTCATCAGTACAACCGTCGGTCTCCCCTTCCAATTGCCTGAGTGTTAGAGGTGGTGTTTTTGCCTGGACCAAGTATAGCCACTGGTATAAGAAAAAAATGGTGACTTTGTATTATTAAACATGGTTAGCATTCCAAAAACTTGGCTTGTACAAAATGTGTGCTTATATAAAATCATTAGAAAAACAAGTAAAAATAGAAGGCTACTCCCCACCCACAACACCACACACACATACAACTGTGAAAGAACATGACCTATGTAATCGGTCAGTACCATATTGGAATCCAACCTTTGGCATTTATTACTTGTGTAATAGGAGACAAACTAATTGAATTTTATGAGCTTTAGTTTCCTCATTTCTAAAATGAAGATGAATAATAAATATCTTGATAGCATAGAGATATAGTTCATAGAATAGAAGTAATAAAGAAAAGTTTCTAGCAGAGGACCTGGACTGTTATAGATACTCAACAAATGCCATTTCCCCCTATTCCAGTAAAAATAATAACCTAACGTACAGGTACAATAAAAGTTTGAATTTATTTTGCTGTTATCAGTAAATGTCTGTATTTGCTATCAGAGTGCCTATAAAATGGGTTAAAAACATGATAGATGGTAAACTGTGTATATAATTTTCTCATTTTTTTCCAAAAAAAAAAAATCACATGAAGAAATCTAAAGAAGTATTATAACCATTATATTGAAGAAAGATTAATTGATTGGTTCAACACCTCAGTATAATTGATTGATAGCAGGGTCAGTGTTGGTCTTTTAAAATTCCCTTATGTGCCTCCTTCATCACACTGCTTGAAAATTCAAGGAAGACCTGTCACTTCAGGTTTTTGTCAGCACATACTCTCCATCTGATTGATTCTAGATAAAGAAGCTCAAAGCTCCATTTCCTCCTTGCTCTTGGGGTACTCACAATCTGGTTATCTTCTCATTTATTTAAAACTATCTCCGAAAGTTGGGATTTCCTCAGGCTGAATATTTTGCTATAGATATTGTTTTCTAAGAGGTTTCCTGAAACTTGGCAAAATCTAAAGTTCAAATTTCAATACGATCCACAGAGAGCAGGTAGCGTTGAGAGCAGGCAAACATAGTTATCCTTTCGTAAGACAGTGATTGTTTTTAAGCATGGGCTCGTGGTGCAATTCTGACCAACGAAATATTCGAGGAAATGGGTTTGAAAAGCTCCTCAGGAGTTGTTCTCACTCTTGATAAGGAACAAAGAGACGTGCTATTCTTTTTTGTTTCTGGATGTTACCATCTACATGTAACATGTGGTTCTACAACAACCCGTAAGTCATCCACCAAGAATGGCAGAAGAGCAAAAAGGAAGAACTTAATGCCACCATTAATCTGATGAAAGAACTACATCCAGAAGCACCCCACTTCTGGACTTTGTTAAGTGAAACAATAAATATCCTTATTGATCAAGTCACTTTTAAGGGGATTCCAATTGCTGCAGCCATAAACACCTCAAATTAACATAGTTAGGGTTAGCTTCACTAGGATATTTCAAAAATTAGCTCATAAACATACCTACTCATTAATATAGAAATCTGCGATTTTGTTACTCCAAAGACAACTATTTTGAACAATTTAGAGAAACATAGTATTGTACATTGTATTCTAACATGTATTTTTTTTTCTTCATCAATTGATCCTGCACACTGCTGTCAAAATAACACATAAACTAAATCTCTTCAACTTAAAATTCTCATAAGGCTCTCTAAGCCTACTGCTTGCAGCAATGTTTCTCACCCATGGCTGACCATCTTAATAACTTGGGAAGATTTTTAGTAATAATGGTTGCCTGAGTTCCCCCACCCCCGCACCCCCAGAGATTCTGATATGACTGGGTCTGAATGTGATCCGTGTGTCATGATTTAAACATGCAGCCAAGGTTGAAAATCCCTCCCTTAAAATGTAATGGGATTGGTTTAAGGTGGGACCTGGGAATTATTTATTTTTATCTTTTAACGTTCCCAGGTGATTATAAATTAGCCAGAATTGATCAACATTTCATTGTGAGAAAAAATATAAATTCCTTGCATGGATACAATACATTTTATTACCTCTCTTCAAAATATTTTCAAACTGCCTTCCTAAACAAGGACTACTCCCTCCTTCTATGTTCCAATTACTCTACATCAATTAGAATTTTATTCCACTTCAAGTAACAGAACTCAAAACCAGTGATTTAAACAAAATAGAAATGTATTGTTTTCTCTATTGAAAAAAAAAGAAAGGTTTAAGGTATGCATTGATGGTTCTACATTTTATCAGAGTCTCACACAACCCTGTATGTTATACTTCACTGGCTAGAGCTTAATCGTATGCACAAATCCAGCTACAAGGGAGACAGACCACATTGTCCTTAATAACAAAATCTGTGTTAAAATAAATGGGAAACAGAGAATAGATATTGGTAGGCAACTAGCCCTATATACCAAACTACATAAAATTTCCCGAAACATCATGCTTCTTTTGCCCCTATGTGTCTTTATTCAACTCTCAAGCAATTACTTGCCTTTCAAGCCCCAGCTCAACTATCAGATTAGCTACAAGACTCACTGCTTCCCTACTTCCCATAAAATTGATTACTCTATATACTGCCTTATACAAACTAATATCCTCCCACCTAAGAAACTGTATTGCACTTACATGTTTACATTATTCTTTCTCTTTAAAGAACTATTAGCTCCTGGAGGGCAAAGAAAGTTTTAAGACATAAATACTTCCTGCATGTGAAGATACTGTATACAACAGGGGTCAGAGCACAGACCACAGACCACAGACCACAGACCTTAACTTTAACACTTGAGGTCAAATCTTGGCTCTACAACTTATTTTCTGTGTGTAAAATTCAGGGAAGTTATATAAATCTCAGTATTTCAGTTTTCCTACCTGTAAATTTTTTGGTAAAATAAACAGTGCCTATTTAATAAGTTATTATGAGAAAACAATGAATTCATAAACATAAAGCACTGAGAATAGTCCCTGGTACATTGTAAGTACTATAGAAGTTGCAGTTAAAATTGTTACTCAGGAAAGGCAGGATGGCTCAGCGTGTTAAGAGCTCACTTTGCAACCCTGGGGTCCAAGGATTGAATCCCTGTCCCAGCCCATGTGGACACATATGCTAAACTGGGGTATGGCCCCCAGTTCAGTTCTCACTGGAGCAACCTTCCAGTGTGAGAGGCCCCTGCCTGGTTCCCGCACTGTGCGCCCCTGGCCCACCTGTGTGGAATAAAACCATGTTGAAGACTGATGACATACAACTATGGGGACTGCTCTAGGTCCTCCCCCTTCTCTCTGTCTCTCTCTGTCTGTCTGTCTCTCTCTCTCTCTCTTTGCAAAAAACAAAATAAATCTTACAAAAATTGTAATTGCATTGCCTAGCACAAAATAACAACACATAGATTGAATGAATCATTCATGTGTATTGGCTTACATGTTTTAAAGCATGAAGAGATTTATGTGAGAGAGACACAGAAGCATGAGATAATATCTTTATAATAGAGAAGCAGAGAATATAGCTGGAATAAAAATGCTAGCATGTAATGTGATACTTTGTGTGACTGAGGCCTCAAATCCATGGAACACATAATAAATGCTACCATTTGGAAGAAGTGAAGTTCGTTGAGATTAACTGAGAGTAATAGGGAAAGGTTCATGAAGGGTATGTAGTTCAGGCTGGATGTTAACGTATGCACAGGGAAAGTGCTAGAGGAAAGGCAGTGGAACTGGTCTAAAAATGACAATGGAGTCATTTGGGGGACAGTGTGAGTAGTCTGACTGGAACAGAGCTTTCAGTCTGAGATGCAGATTCAGCAAAAAATAGATTAAACAAGCATTTATTACTTCTGAACAATGTCCCAGTCACAGCAAGCGCTAGGTGTTTCCTTACTGGCTTTAAGGAAACATCAAGACCAAGGAAGACTACAGAAAAAAAAATGTTCTATAGAAAATGACAAGGATTCAATTTAACACAGATAAAGATGTTCATATAAACTTTGACTCATATCAAAATATATAAGACAATGAGAGTTCCCCATTATTTCATTCTATTTTCAGTTTCATAAAAATACATCCTCACCTGTTTCTGGTTTTCCTTTACAATGGCTCAAAAATTTTTGAAAGCAAATACCCGAAACATTTTACGTCAATAATTGTCAAATCTCAAATGCAATCCACTATCAATCTTATATCTAAACAATGCAATTCATGACATTTAATTTGTAAAGTTATATTTTAGCTTGAAAGTGAGTTCAAAGAAGTAACTAGACTTGGGTAGATTATACCCTCAGCCTACAGGGTCATTAGAATTTTAGTAATTCAAAATTAAAAAAAAAAAAAAAAGAAAGGAGAGAGAAATAGTTTCCAGTTGGGAAGTCCAAGCAGCAGCCTCACACTGGAGATTGTTGTTTAGACTGCTAGGGAGTGTCCTTGGAATCAATGACCGCAGCATGAACAGAAAAGACACAGTATTGTTCAGAAGTGTTCTGGACAGCTAACCCATAATCATTCTAGAACTAGTGTGTTCTACCAGAGTTATTCTGTTTGGAGTCTAAATGGCCAGGCCCTTAGACTGTCCCGCCATGAGTCACTGGATATGGGCCGTGTGACAAGGGAATGACTAAGATCTGGCTTTCTAACAGCAGAGGAAATCCACGAAGAAGCTCCACGTTGAAGGCCTTCTCCCCACGGCGCTCTCAGCAGCACTCACAAGCTCTGTTTTTTAATAGGAATGGAGGGTACATCACAGCGTCCATGACATCCATCTCTTGTCCTGCTTGGACCCACTTCATATACATTTTGACAGCAGTTTCTCCAGGGTCCTTTGTTCATGGAGAATCTTAGGAGATGAGTTAAGCACATCACAGCCTCCAATGTTTTCATTGTGTTACAGACACTTGTCTTCTTTTCCTCTTACACATTTTTTTTTAATTCTATTCCCCTTCAGCTTATAGTATTTGCTGTGCCAAACATGTGATATTCTCTGCTTGTAGATTATGATACAAACTCTCATGCCAAAGGGGGTCACCAGGCCCTTCTCAGGCTGCAGTTCATGCATCTATTTATTTCCCATTAGAGCTGGATCCAACCAGAGGACAAGGCATCCAGTGGGCTGTCTGGGTTCCAAACCTATTCCTCCCTGCCTCCTACAGATGATCAGGGTCCATCACCCCTGACAAACTGCTGACTCCTTTTCTTAACTTCTGGCCCTTTTGTGGAGTCTGTATCAAGTGGCTGGGTGTCAATGTGGTCACAGGACAATTAGCCAAACTGAAAGCAGCAATCAAACCTTCATTCACTTGCTGCATCAGTGTAAGCAGGGGGCAGAAATAGGTGCCAACTTCCAATGTTCCATTTGTTTTCCCTCAGCAGGGTACAGGTGCGG
>PVKE010037971.1:0-15659 GCA_004027555.1 Craseonycteris thonglongyai
CTTCAGTGCATATTTATTTCTATTTTACTTTTGACAGATAGAGAGAGAGACAGAGACAGAGACAGTTAGAGAACCGAACTGTGGGAACTCCCCAGTTCAGCACGTGGGTCCTGCCTGGGCCGGAGCCGGGATTCGATCCCCGGTCCTCGTGGCCTCAAAGCGAGCGCTCAACCCGCTGAGCCGTCCCGGCTTTCCCCCTTGAGGCTCTTCTTGATTTGACTTTCTCTACTGGTCTAATTCCCCACACTTAATGTCCTGCCCCCTCAACCAAAATAGATTTTAGGTACTGCTGACAATAATTAATTGACATTAGTTGAACATTGACAATTGAAAGCATCTCAGAAATCACTAAAAAATTGAGTACATACTAATGTGCTAGGAGTAGTCTAAGAACTTTACACGTATCTCATTTAACTAACTCCTAGCAGAGTCAGGATTTGCCTGCTTGGCTACTTATGAAATTTACTTAGCCTGTTGGAAACTTAATGTCCTTGTATATAAAATGAGGGTAACATTTTTGATATGAAGCATGGGTAATTAGGAAAGATATTCATTTGAATATCCACGCTTCATATCTATTCACTATAATGCTAATACTATAGCTACTATTGCTATAATCACTTGGTTAGTTACAGGGCTCTTTGCTGAATCCTCTTGTTTGCCCTTTCCTACCCCAACCCTTTTGCCAGGTTAACAGCTTATTTTTTAAGGCAAGTGTTTTCATCTCTGGGGAGCCTTTACATTACTCAGGTGAGGTAAAATCTCCTTGTGATGTACTCTCAGGGGCCTGCAGACTAGACAGACAACCAGCAGTACTGGTGTTTAAAGTATTTCTTAAAAAGATTTATTGTTTGAGAGAAAGAGAGAAGGCGGAGGGCTCAGAGCAGTCTCCATAGTAGTGCATCATTCGTTGTGACATGGTTTCATTCCACACAAGTATATATGTGGGACTTTGCAGGGTAGAACACGAAACCAGGGCCCTCCTCCATGGGAGGTGGGAACCTTGGCCACTGTGCCACCCTAGCTATCAGTTGAGCTGAAGTTTGGCATACGGGTTTGCAAGGGCAGGGGCTGGGACCCTGGACCTCATGACTGCGAGGGAAGCACTCAACAACTGAGCTATCCTGGCATCCCCTGGTGTTTAAAATATTGATGTGCTGCCAGACTGATTGGTAAACAGTTCCTGTCCCAACCAGCTACTTATCACATTCTTTCCTGAACATCACCCCAGGGTTCAGCAACTGAGACCAGGCCTAGTAGGGACTCCACCCTACTGCATGCAATGCAGGTGCCATCACCTTTGCCACATACTTCTGCCTACCACTAAGTCTGGGTTGTAATTAAACAGTGACTTGTGTCGTTAGTTATGTCCTCAACCTCCCCTGCCAGACTGGAAACTTCAAGAACGCAGAAGCTATGTCTGGTTTCTGCACATATCAATCTGTAGGACCTGAATAACCAAGGAAAACAAAGAACACATGAATAAATGACATCTAGAACAGGAAACTAGCTCAAAAGAAACTTGGATCAGTCTCTGATGCTGAGCCAGTCAATTAACCTCTGTGAGTCTCAGTTTCCACTTCAGCAAGTCTCCAAGATACTATTAACAGGCACTCGGATGCAGCTGGAACAGGACTGATACGATCCTTGCTGCCTGGAACTTATGGAAAGAGACAATAAAGGCATAAACAGATAAACAAAATGAGGGGATTACAGGGTCATTATAGAATCTATAATATAGTGGTCACAAAATGTCTCTGAGATGACTTAAGTCGTTCCTCAAAGTCCCTGTCAAGTATCTTTATTATCCAATAACGCATTTTTGTAGAACTTCATTGTAAAACCAATTTTTTTTTGGCTACTGGGGTGGAGAATTTGTACTGGATCCCGCCTTCTAGGCGGAGTCACACCAGCCTGAGACGGGACCTCATTGGCTGGGGCAGGCCACGTGGTTGCCCTGGCGTCGGCGACTCGCCCCTTGGGCACCTCAGTCGTCAATCAAGGATCGGGCTCCGCCTCCGGCGCGCTCTGAGTCTCTCTCTATAAAAGGAGCCGGCGGGCGATGACTAGCTTTTACGTCGATGCGTAACGGGGGGTGCGCGTGAGGTCATCGTGCGGGCGGGCGGGGTCGGGCGGTTTGAACGAGACGAAGACGGAACCGGAGCCGGGGACGGGCAGTGGACGCTGTTCCGCCGAAAGCCAGTGAGCTTGTTAGTAGGCACGGGGCGGCGGTCGGGTGCGGCCGAGTATCCCTCGGGTGGGGCCGGAGCCTGCGGGCTCTGCAGGCGGTGCCTGGGCAGCTCCCCACGGCGGTACGGTTCAGGCCGGGTGGGGGAAGGGCGGGGCGTGACCCGGCGCGCGCGGGCTGGGGGGCGCGCGCTCCTCTTCACCAGGGGGCGGGGCCTCGGGCCGGAAGTGGGGGCTGCCCCATGGCGCGTGGGGGCTTCTGGGCCGTGGCCCAGGTGTGGAACCTGGGCAGGGGTGGCCGGCCTAGGTAGGGGGTGACACGTGTTGTTGAAATGGGTCCTGCTGGGAGTTCTGGGGACCCTCAGTGTGGGAGATGATGTCGCGTGATGGTAAGAGTTTGAGTTTTAATTCAGATCTCGGTTTGATTCCCTGCTATGCGACCTTGGTCAGGTGCTTTAACCTTTCTGGGCCTCAGTTTCATTATCTGTGAAATGGGGACAATGATAATCGCAGTGCGTGACAAAACAAGCCAGCTTTCAAATTGTTGAGTGCCAACTAAGTTCTAGGCACTGTGGTAAATGCTGGTTGTACACCTGGGAGCAGGAGGGTCAAGGCCTGCTTTCCAGGAGTCTACATTGTGGGTAGACAGATAGGAAATAAGAAAATGGATATACATGGACAAGATAATTTCAGGTAACTAGTGGGATGACAATATACCATGGTGGTATGAACAGTGCTTTTCCAATCCCAGTTTTACAGCTCCCCTGGGGTGTTTACAGGGCTGAGTTTGGCTTCTCCCTCATTTCAGGGATGAGGATCCTGAGGCCCATTGAAGGAAGGTACTCCAGGCCTGGCATTCCACCTCTCTAATGGTGTGTCTCTAAGAATAGTAAGAATAATAACTATTTGCTAATTGGACACTTGCTTTATGCCAGACATTGTGCAGAGTGCTGGCTGTGACATTAGGTTACTTAATATCACACTGTCTCTATGAGATATTATCTTCATTTTACAAAGACAGGACTTAGATTCTTGGAGGTGAAGTTATATGCTTTATGTTGTCCAACAAGTGACTGATCCCATATCTGTGCCTCCTGAGTTCAATTTCTGTTGTGTTTTTTTTTTTTCTCTTAAAGGTATTATTTATTTATTTATTATTTTATTTTATTTTATTTTTTGACAGAGGAGGGAGAGAGAGAGAGAGAGATACAGAGACAGAGAGAGAACTGAACTGGGGGAGCTCCCAGTTCAGCATATGGTTCCGCATGTGCCGGGGCCGGGGATTCAATCCCCGGTCCCCGGCGCTGCAAAGTGAGCGCCTAACCCACTGAGCCATCCCGGCTTCCCCGAGTTCAGTTCCTTAACTTCTATATTACACTGCCTCCCTGAGGTCCAGACTTAGCATGTTTGATCCATTGTGCCTTTTGTCATGGTGTGTCAGAGTGCCTGTCACAATTTCTGGCGCATTAGGGGATGTGCTTTTTACTGAAGTGTTTTCACTTAAATTTTCATTGAATCCTCACCACCACTTTGTGCAGAAGATATTGTTCACCTTTCACAGGTAAGCCATTTGTGATCCAGAAAGGTGGAATGTTTATCCCAGGTCACATTGTTTTTTTCTGGTAGCATCTCCTTCCTCCTCCTATAGGGCTCAATATGCTGCCTTGAAAGTAATAGAGTGCTTATCAGCTAGCAATGAATCAGTGAGTTTGGGAGCCTGCTAGGAGAACTTCTCAAGGAGGAGAGATACCTGGGGAGGTAAGAGGAAGGAGCTTTTTCAAGGCAATGGAGACCTGGATGAAAGAGTTAAGGGTCGGGTTTGTGTGGTGGTCATGGGGTCTTCCATTGGTTAAGATCAAGCAACAGAATACTTATGGAGGAAAAATGAGCTGTAGCTAACTGTAGCTTTGAGAACGAGGCTCTGTTTTGACTGCCTGGAAGAGCCAATTAATTGGTTGAGTCCGTGGATGTTTACTGCACATCCATAGGGTGCCTAACCACATATATTAGTGGCTGCGGAGTTTTTGGAGCACATGGGACCAGGTATTAATGTACTGCTGATGAAAGAGTTTTAAATTATATGATGATGAAAGGCCATTAACGTTTTCTTTTTCTTTTCTTTTTTTAAAATTATTTTTGACAGAGAGAGAGAGAGAGAGATACAGAGACAGAGAAAGAACTGAACTAGGGGAACTCCAGTTCAGCACATGGGTCCGCACGGGCCGGGGCCGGGGCTGGGGCCGGGGCTGGGGCCGGGACTTGATCTTCGGTCCCCGGCGCTGCAAAGTGAGCGCTTAACCCACTGATCCATCCCGGCTTCCCCCCATTAACGTTTTCTGAGCTGGAGTGTGGTCAGCAGACACAAGTGGCTTAACCAGCTGCTTACATTTTATGGTTGGATGACATACACAATACCTGATGTATGTATGAATGCTGCCAAAATAGATTTCAAGTGCTCGGTCTAGTACCATGTTTTTTGTTTGGATGTGTTTCTCCTTGGTCCCTGATAATAGCATTTTGCACATAGTATGCATTTCATTTATTTGTTTATTCTGGGATTTTAAACTGGAGACTATTGAACATTTTTTTTTTTAAATATATTTTTATTTATTTTTATTTTTGACAGAGAGAGAGATACAGAGACAGAGACAGAGAGAGAACTGAACTGGGGGAGCTCCCAATTCAGCATATGGTTCCGCATGGGCTGGGGCCGGGGCCGGGATTCGATCCCTGGTCCCTGGCGCTGCAAAGTGAGCGCTTAACCCACTGAGCCATCCCGGCTTCCCCTATTGAACATTTCTGATTCAGAAAATTCTGTCTTGTTCCTGTGTAAGAACAGATTGAGACAGAGTGATCTGAAGGCTGTTGCAGTGGATGCAGAGAAGAGATAGTGGTCTGGCAGGTCTGTTTTTGGCATTGGAGATAGGAAAAGAGTGAGACAAGATCCCTTCCTGCCCTGGACTTAGTACTGTTATATGTCAGATAGCATGCCATGTATTTTATGTACCTTTTCATTTAAACCTCACCACATCTTTTTCAGATAGGAGGCATTAACATGTAAGAAAGCAGGTATATTGAAGTTATGTAACTTGCCAAGGTCATATATACAACTAATGAATGACAGTCTCAAGTTCAAATCCAGGTCCTCCTGGCTTGAAATTCTCAGCTCTTCGCATAGAGCAAATTACCTTCTGGCCCAAATCTGGTCTGGAAGTGATTCAGAAATGAAGAGGTAATGACAGTACAGTGTGATAATGCCTATCATAGAGACTTGAATGAAGTGCTGTGGGAACATGGGAATTAATTTCCCAGTGGAGTTAGGAACTAAATTGTGTTGGCATTTTGTATAAAACAGTTTTATAATTTATGAGTTCAAGAATGTAAATGTTGATGGTTTGCTTTCTGAAAAAATGTTTATATCAATACCGTATTTTTCTGTGTATAAGATGATACTTTATCTAAAATTGTTAGACCAAAAATTAGGGGTTGGGAAAGCTGGGATGGCTCAGTGGGTTAAGCGTTTGCTTTGAAGCCCCGGGGACCAAGGATCGAATCCCGGCCCCAGCCCATGCGGACCCACATGCTGAACTGGGGTGTGCCCCCAGTTCAGTTCTTGCCAGGACCTATGTGGGAGGCTCCCGGCCCAGTTCCTGCCCTGCGCAGCCCTGTACCCACCTGTGGAGTGAAACTATATGGAAAACTAATGTCAACTATGGAGACTGCTCTGGGCCTTCCCCCTTCTCTCTGTCTCACTCTTTCTGTTTCTCTCTGTCAAAAATCAATAAAATAAATCTTAAAAAAAAACAACATTGGGGGTTGTCTTATACACGGGAGTAACTATGTACTGATTTCTTAATGTTGGGTTAGAAAAGTAAGGGTTGTTTTATACATGAAGGTGTCTTATACACAAAAATTGCATTTTTCTCTCTTTGACATTGTCCTGCCAACCTGAAAATAAGTATCATTTACTGAGGGCCCACTGAATGCAAGACACTGTGTCAGGTGCTATGTGGGTGAGTGTGGGGTGTGAGGTGTGAGGGCACAGACCTGATAAATCATTTACCTCTCCAGACATCAGTCATCCTTGCTCAACAAAAGGGGATTTGGATGGGTAGAACCCTGTCTCTTCCATTCCTCACATTCTGTAGGTGTGTGACTCATGTAGCACCCTCATGCAGGAGACGGGTGTGGGAAAAACAACTTGTACTCTAGTCACTAGGTGGAGGAAATGAAGTGCCATGAGAGAGCTTGGGGGTCTCACGATGGTTCCAAATTTGCTGAGTTTTATACCCCCATGGCAATATTGGTGTCTTATGAAACGAAGAAAATTTTAAGAGTCAAGGTCACTATAAAATCCAGTGTTTTATAGTTGCATGTCCTCATAGCAATTGTCCAGGGATTTCATTAAGATCTGGATGAGTCTGCCCTTACCTCATATTGCTGGAGACTTCAATTCTCACTGTCTGTTCTCTACCAGTAATCAGGGTGATCTTTTTCAAACTTAAATGGGAGTGTGATTCTACCTCACGACCCGTAACACAACCCTTAACAGTTAGAGAATAAAATCCAAACTCCTTACCATGGCTTGCCAGAGTCCTGACCTAACATGATCTGGCTTCTTCACTTCTTTTCCCACTTCTGTTCTTGCTCTCCCTCTTGCTCACTGGGCTGAAACCACCCTTTTTTTCAGGTCTCTGCTTGACTACTTCCATCTAATTCTTTTTTTTTAATAAATTTCTTTTTTTTTAATTTTTATTGTTTTGACAGAGAGAGAGAGAGAGAGAGAGAGAGATACAGAGACAGAGAACTGAACTGGGGTAACTCCCCAGTTCAGCACATGGGTCCGCACGGGCTGGGGCTGGGATTCGATCCTCGGTCCCTGGCGCTGCAAAGTGAGCGCTTAACCCACTGAGCCATCCCGGCTTCCCCTCCATCTAATTCTTAAGCTCAAACATCAACTCAGAGAGGCTTTCCTGACCGCATTCCCATCACCCCCATTGCCTCAGTGGTCGATAGGAAATGATGTTTGTGTATTTGGTCAGTGTTAAAACAACTACTAGAGTATGAGCTCAATAGGCAACTTGTCTCTCCTACTTATATGTTTCCAGGTCCCTGGAACAGTTCTCAGAAAACATTTGTAGACTGAATGAGGATGATGATGGCATCCACATTTAATAGCATTTTAAGTCTATGTGTTTCTGTGTGTTTGTTTTGAATTTGAAAGCTTGGCAGAACAGTGAGGGGAAAGAAGGTAGGCAGTGGGGCTAGGAAGACATGGCTGCCAATTCCCAGGGCTTCTATGTATGTTGAAACACCTTTTCCTCATCTGTAAAATGAGAATTAAATGAACCTTGCAGATAGCTGTCAGGGTTAAATGACAAGTGTCTATGAAGCTCTTGGCACTTAGTAGGCTCTCAGATGCTTTCCCATCCCCAAGTGGCTCAGCAAAGAATTAGTACTGAGGACTCTTCATTGTAAGGTCATTTGCCACCCATCACCTTTGTAGTACTTAGGTTATTGAAATGCTTGCTTCCTTTTTTTTTTTTTTTTTAAAAAGATTTATTTTATTGATTTTGACAGAGAGAAACAGAGACAGGGAGAAACAGAGAGAAAGGGAAGGGCCCAGAGCAGTCTCCACAGTTGACATTAGTTTTTCTATATAGTCTCACTCCACAGGTGGGCACGGGGCTGCACAGGGCAGGAACCGGGCCGGGAGCCTCCCAAATAGGTCCCGGCAAGAACTGAACTGGGGGCACACCCCAGTTCAGCATGTGGGTCCTCATGGGCCGGGGCTGGGATTCGATCCTCGGTCCCCGGAGCTTCAAAGCGAGTGCTTAACCCGCTGAGCCATCCCAGCTTTCCCTGCTTACTTTTTTTTAATTATAAAAAAGTATATAGAAAATTTAGAAAATAGTGAAGAGTATAAAGAGGAATTAATAAAAAGCCCACCACCTGAAGACAACTACTGTAAACATTTTGATGTCAATGTATAAGCTTCGACTGATGTTTTCTAAACAGAACATACTTGTTTGTACACTGTCCTTCATAAAGCCAAGTAAAGGGACCTTTACTTTGTGTCTCTTATAGCTTAAAATTTTATACCAAGTCACATTAAAATGGGACCTAAATTTTAGGCTGGCTGGTGTTGGCAAATTTATTTCAGGTCATGTTTATGTGTGAATATTCAGTGGATTTCATGGCTGGAATGAATCCTAGTGTCTTGCATTTGGCCTCTTGGGGAAGAAAGTGAAGCTTAAAAATTGAGAGTTCCCACAGGAAATGCTTGCTTTCCCTTGCATGCATAATATAACGCAAACCCTTGTCTTTTCCTCCCATACTATAGAAGATGGCAGTGAATGTGTATTCAACGTCAGTCACCAGCGATAACCTAAGTCGACATGACATGCTGGCCTGGATCAATGAGTCTCTGCAGTTGAATTTGACAAAGATCGAACAGTTGTGCTCAGGTAAGAAAAATCCACTAGACTTCTTTTCCAGGAAAGCCTGTAGGTCCTTCAGGAATGTGCAGGCCTGTATCTGAGTGCAAAAGCCATAGGTTCAGGTCCTCTGTTAGGGCTGTCCCATTTCTTCTTTGCATGCCTGCCCTGGTTCTTCTGAAAGGAATTGTGCCTAAAAAGAGCATGCTTCTGGCCTGTGAGTCCACATCTCCTGCTGTAGAGACTGCATTCTGAGGCTTGCGCTTAGCCCTTATGTCTCCATCTGTGCTCTTTTGCTTCTAGATTTGAAATGTTTTGTTTGAGGACTATATGGTAATTGTTCTGGCTCCATATTAATTTATTAGTGACATTTGTTATCCTAAGTAGTATAAGACCAAAGTCAGACAAATGCCATTTCAACCATAATTTTTTTTTTTTAATTCTTTCAGCTTTATTAAAGATTTACTTTTATTGTTTTGACAGAGAGTGAGAGAGATACAGAGACAGAGAGAGAAGGGGAAGAGCCTCGAACAGTTTCCATAGTTGTACATCATTGGTTTTTCCACATAGTTTCACTCCACAGGTGGGCGCTTGGCTGCACAGGACAGGAACTGGGCTGGGGTCTCACCTCGGTGAGAACTGAACTGAGGTACTCCCCAGTTCAGCATATGGGTCCACATGGGCCGGGGCCGGGATTCGATCCTCAGTTCCCAGGGCTGCAATGTGAGCACTTAACCCACTGAGCCATCCCATCTTCCCCTCAACCATAATTTTATCAGACTTCTATTTAATAAGAATGTGGCAGTAGAGTAGTGATTTAAAATAAGAACTAAAACTCCTGTTTCTATATATACTACTAGTATAACATTTAGAAAACTAGAAGGAAGAAAAAAAATGCTCGATAGTTCCATTATTCCAAGAAAACCACTGTTCGGGTGTTTTCTTTTACTTTTCTATACGTTTATATATTTATATATATTCCAGCTTCTTCAACTTAACCTTATGCTGTGGATATTCTTTAGTGTCACGCATGCTCTAGGAAATACTTATTTTTTTTTAAAGACTTATTTATTGTTTTTGACAGAGAGATACAGAGTCAGAGACAAAGAGAAGGGGGAGGGCCCAGAACAGTCTCCATAGTTGCACATCATTGGTTTTTCCACATAGTTTCATTCCACAGGTCGGCGTGGGGCTGCACAGGGCAGGAACTGGGCTGGGGTCTCGCCCCGGTGAGAATTGAACTAGGGGCACTCCCCAGTTCAGCATATGGGTCCGCATGGGCAGGCGCTGGGATTCGATCCTCAGTCCCTGGGGCTGCAAAGTGAGCACCTAACTCACTGAGCCATCCCGGCTTCCCCGGACATACTTATTTTTATTGACTATATACTATTCATTTCTATGGATGTGCTGAAGCTTAATTAATATCTTCCCAGTTTGGGGGCATTTAGGTTACTTCTAATATTTCCATTGTGAATATTGCTAGGTTGTGTATCCTTTAACATAAACCTTATCTGTTTTTATTTCTTCAGTGATTTCTATAAATGAAATTACTATGTCAAAGGATATGAACTTTAGATTCTTGATAATTATTTTTCACAAAGATGTTACCAGTTTTTATTTCCTCTAAAGACTTCCTATCTCACCTTTTGTGAGTTCTGCTGACTACCCTTGACTGTCCTGACAAGGAATGTGTCAGGGTTATCAAAACTAGATTTATCACAAGATAGGAGGTGAGGTCAAGAATAAGCCAGAAGATGAAACTGTGTATCTTACTGCTACTTAAATTCTTATCTTGTTTGTGGGATAGAGAATTAGAACCCTCAGCTTATCCTAGCAGTGACAACAGTCATTACTTGAACACTCATGTGCCAGGATTAAAGATTTATTTTTATTGTTTTTGACAGAGACAGAGAGAAGGGGGAGGGCCCAAAACAGTCTCCATTGTTGCACATTATTGGTTTTTCCACATAGTTTCACTCCACAAGTGTACGTGGGGCTGCACAGGGCAGGAATTGGGCTGGGGTCTCACCCCGGTGAGAAGTGAACTGGGGGCACTCCCCAGTTCAGCATATGGGTCCGCACGGGCTGGGACCGGGATTTGATCCTTGGTCCCCGGGGCTGCAAAGTACTTAACCCACTGAGCCATCCGGGCTTCCTACATGTGCCAGAATTATATAAATGCTTTTCTTTTTTCTTTCTTTTTAAAAAAAATATTTATTTATTTATTTATAATTGTTTTTTGACAGAGAGAGAGAGAGAAAGAGAGAGATACAGAGACAGAGAGAGAACTGAACTGGGGAACTGAACTGGGGGAGCTCCCAGTTTAGCACATGGTTCCGCATGGGCTGGGGCCAGGATTCGATCCTCGGTCCCCGGCAATGCAAAGTGAGCACTTAACCCACTGAGCCATCCCAGCTTCCCCTATAAATGCTTTTCAAATATGTCTTCATTTTATTCTCACTGTACCTCCATGAAGTAGAGGAGTTTGTTTATCTCATCTGACAGATGAGGAAATGGGCTTAGAATTGAGTAACAAATCCAGGGTTATACAACCCAAAACAAAATTGGGACTTGAACTTCCATTCAGATCAAGAGCCCATGGTCTTCAACCCCTGCACCCTACTGACTCTTTAGACCAGCAGTGTCCGACCTTTTGGCCTCCCTGGGCCACATTGGAAGAATTGTCTTGGACCACACATAAACTACACTAATGATAGCTGATGAGCTTAAAAAAAGGTTGCAAAACAAATCTCGTAATGTTTTAAGAATTTGTGTTGGACTTCATCCAAAGCTGTCCTGGGCCACAGGTTGGACATGGCCTCATTTAGAGTTTTCCTTTACGAACTGGTGCCATTTGGATCAATTAAAAATTATTGCTTTCATTTATATGATTTAAAAAAAAAATGAATTCAGCTTCTGTACTTCCTTATTTTATCACTGTGTCCTAGTGTTGGTCTTAGTTTCCTTTGCTGGTCTTATTTCCCCTTTGAGGCTTAATCTCAGTTTTAAAGAGGAAGGCTCCATGTGAAGTTCAGTGAAAGAGTGATGCCCAAGAGTCATGCTGATTAAACATGAGTTATTTTGTTAGTCAGAGTCACAGGTCGTTAGCCTTTGATCTGGACTGCTTTCCCTCCATTTTCTATTAGTTTCCTCAGTTTCATTTCCGCATCCCCATTTGTTTGAGGCTTTTAAGGCACTTGTTTGCCCTGTGATTTATGACGAATGTGAGGATGAGGACCTCCTAGTTTTCATTGGGACTTGCTTTTTCCCCAGCAATTTCTCCCTAAAATTCACCCCTTTCTGTAAATATACTCCAAATTGTATTTCATTTATTTACTTGGAAAATGATCTTTTTCATGTTTAAATAAGTTGTACATGTGCTGATTGGCTCTAGATAATTATCTTATTCAGACAGGGAGCATTCATGAGAGTCAGGACTGGGTTGACAAAGCTTCAGTCTGCTCTTGGGCCATGTAACTTTCCATGAGTTTCTCATCTACAGACTGGGGTAGTGGGTCCTGTGAGGCTCACCTGTAAAAACAGCTATCAGATATGGATTCTTTACCAGACCCTAGAGGTGAGCATAGATCTCTTGAGGGAGGGCATGTTCTCATTTTACAGATGAGCACAGTGTCCATGGAGTATGGCTCATGCATTACAGAGCCTGGTTTTGAGCCCAGATTTTTCTGCTCACTCAGCCCACACTCTTTCTGCTGAATACATGTTATGTCTTTTTTTATTTTTTGATTTATTTTTATTTTTTGGAAAGAAGGTGAGAGAGGGAGAAGTGGGAGGGCCCAGAGCAGTCTCCATAATTATACATCATTAGTTGTGACATGGTTTCATTCCATACAGTTGGATGTGGGGAACTGAACTGGGTACCTCCTGCATGAGAGGTGAGAATTTTCTCTGCTGGGCCATCCTGGTGGTTACCAGTTGTACCACAGTTCAGCATATGGGTCTGCACAGGCTGGGAATTGAGCCGCATCCCCTACATGTCATATCTTTTAATTTTTATTTATTTATTTTTTATTGTTAGATTTATTGGAGTGACATTGGTTCATAACAATTACATAGTTTCCAGGTGTACAACTCTACATTACATCATCTATGCATTGTAAGTTATTATGTGCTCACCATCCTACATCTTTTTAAAAAGAAGCTTTTGGAAGAGAGTTAAATGTAAATTACATATAATTAATTACAACGATACTGTCTCATTAGAAATCTTAAGAATTTTACCTTTGCTTGCTGGCTGCCACTTTCTTATCCTAGATAAAGTTCTTTTCCCCAATAGAAAGTGGAACATTCAGTGTACTTCATTGTGATTTGTAAACAAACTTTTTTTCATTCATTCCCTTGAGAGCTGTGTTGATCTTCTTTCAACATATGTAGATGAGTTGCATTGTGTTTCACATTAATGTTCAGAGAACCAGGTCTTGGCTTCCAGTATGAGACCAGACAGGATGAGCAGCAGACACTGTCCCTGAAAAGGGCCTGCTGCCAGGGGATTGGAGTCAGAGAAAGTGAGGCTCCTCAGATCCCTTGCTATTTACTGAGGCCCAAGCAGAATCCCAGTAGCCTTTAACTCTGGTGCTTCTTAATAAGAAGAGGATCAAGCAGACAGAATATTCTACCTAACACAAGCTTTAAAAAATAGGAATAGCTTTTTCCCTGGAGAGGGCAAAGTTCTGAGTTCCTACACTATTAATGCTGCCTGCGAAGTGGTTGATTTTGTCAGAATTGGGTTCTCCCCTATCCGCTAAAACAGTGAACTGAACCTTTGCTTCTCTCTTGTAGTAAGATAAGGTGAGGATAACTTTCAGTGACAGAATTGGCAGGTTGTTTCAAGATTCATTACATTCTGTAGTTGTCCTGTTTTGGAGAGCTTGTCATTAACACGTTAAGTGCCCAGGCTATTTTGTCTTCCTTACCACTTGGCCCGTTATATCAGATTTCACCAAAATGCTGGCGACCGGAGATTTGTTTAGGTTGCGATAAAGCTGAATGTTTATATATAGAATATATTTACTGTGTGAATATTTATTATTTACCGCAATTTGTACAATGTATTATTTTAGAAATGCTTTATATTCAGTCAGTTGTCTGTGATTCTTGTTCCAGTGCAGAAAAAGATTTTTCTTTACCTGTGAATGTGAAAATGTCCCCTAAACGGGGAGAAATTATAGCGAAGGAAAACAAAAAAGGAATAACCATTTTAAAATGGAAAGACAAGCGAGACATCTTACTTATTTAAAATTTATTAATAGAATGTAATTTTTTAAATTTTATATCATCAGTTAACATACAGTACCGCGGCCTACACGAAAAGTGTACTGTTGGTCACCGGTGACTGACACAGTCCGAATGGAAAGTTCAGTGTCAGTCACGGGTGACTGACATGGCGCTTAACGTGTTAAGAAAATAAACCTGATCACACAGGGTTTTGATGAGGGATTGCTTGTGTCACATAGGGGATGCTGGTTGCCTTTTGTCATCCATTCCTCTGTTTTCTCAGTTCCACTCCATATTCAGGCTCCTTTGCATTTTTCCCAGGGCCCAGCATGGTGCTTTGGAAATGTTGAGTGGCTTTGCTGAGTGTAGTCAGCTCCCTCTTCTCTTCTTGCTATCTCCCCTCCAGCTTGGCCTCCATGGTTCCTGTGCTGCACAGAATAGGAGAAGTGTTCAGAGGCTCCCAGGCAAATGCTAGATTTCCTTTTCCCTCAGCTTATTGTGGAGCCCTACCAGTCAAGTTTCTGTAAAACAGCTTGTCAGTGCTGCTCTGATGGTGTGTAACAACATCTCTTCCCCATTTTTTTTCCTCAAGTTGACTTTCTTTTCCAGATACTGCATTTGGGGCTGTGATTTTACCAGTCTTACAGTGTTGCTGGCTTGAGAATCATCTTTTGAAGCTAATTCACAAAGTTCTGTTTGTCTTCTCGATGTGTTTTGGATCCAGCCCCTTCTCAGTTTGCTCATTGCTGCCATATTAGCCTCTTAACTGCGCACCAGGTTCTCTATAGGTTCCCCTGCCCCTGCTTCTCTCTCATTGTACCACATTAGTCTGTGGCCTTTTTTTTTTTTAAAGATTTATTTTATTGAGTTTTGACAGAGAGAGACAGAGACAGAGAGAAGGGGGAGGGCCCAGAGCAGTCTCCATAGTTGACATTAGTTTTCCATATAGTTTCACTCCACAGGTGGGCACAGGGCTGTGCACGGCAGGAACTGGGCCAGGAGCCTCCCACATAGGTCCTGGCAAGAACTGAACTGGGGGGCACACCCCAGTTCAGCATGTGGGTCCGCATGGGCTGGGGCCTGGATTCGATCCTCGGTCCTCGGGGCTTCAAAGCGAGCGCTTAACCTGCGAGCCATCCCAGCTTTCCCTGTGGCCTTTTTTATTAAGGTTTATTTTATTGTTTTTGACAGAGAGAAGGGGGAGGGCCCAGAGCAGTCTTCATAGTTGTATGTCATACATTTTTGACGTGGTTTCATTCCACACAGGTAGGCGGGGGCCACGCAGGACGGGAACTGGGCTGGGGGCCTCCTGGATGGGAGGCACGCCCCCTTGAGCCAGAGTCTGAACCCAGGGGTGAGAACTGAACTGAGGGCCTCCTGCATGGGAAGCAAACCCCAGTTCAGCATATGGGTCTGCATGGGCCAGGGCCAGGGTTCAGTCCTCAGTCCCTGAGGCTGCAAAGCAAGCGCTCAACCCGTTGAGCTATCCCGGGTTCCCCAGAAAAATAATTTTTATCTGTAAAGCAGTGTTGTGGGTATAGATGCTTAATAGATTATCTTCTACATTTTTTTGTTGTTGTTGTTGATTTGTATGTATCAGGATTCAAACAAGATCTATACATTTTACTTGGTAAATTATGACTTTTAAGTCATATAACAAATACCCCTCTTCATGCTGTTTTAATAGTTTATTGAAGACTGGGTCATTGTCCTCTAGATGCTGTTGTTCCTATTTTGTAAAACTATAAATAATGCTAATGCAGTGCCTGGTGCATCTGTGTGTGTGTGTGTGTGTGTGTG
>PVKE010037972.1:0-15671 GCA_004027555.1 Craseonycteris thonglongyai
ACAAGTCAATCGCGACACACTTTTAAGATAAAAAGTAGATCTTATATACAGAAAAGTTGGCCACCCCTGCTCTACGCAGTGCCTGATGACTCAAGGTGTTCCCTTCAGGCTGAGGGTGACAGGCGCTACTCCTGGCTCCATGTGAGGACCTGCTGCCGCTCCCTTTACTCCTCAGCATGGATCTTTCCCTGGTCTCAGGTAGTTTTCTCATGCACATGCTCAGATGAGTATTCTGCCAGGGTTTGCAGGGGCTGAGAACTCTGCAGCTTGGTGCGCTGCTCTCCCCCTGGCTTTCTGCTCTGTTCTAGCTCCTTGGCCTTTGCAGGCTCCCAGCTCTGTCTTCTCAACTCAGGAGGACTGCTGAGCTCTGTCTGGACCCCCTCCCTGTGCTGTGAGTTGGAAACCCCCACAAGGCAGTGAGTTGGGACAGTTGGAGGGCTCACCTCATTTGTTTCCATCTCTGCAGAAATCACTGTCTTTTGCTGCTTACTTGGTTCCAGTGTCTTAGGAACCACTGTTTCATGTTTTGTCCAGTTTTTTAGTTGTTTACGGTGTATGGGGGCGCGGGGCGGTAATTTTGGTCTGTGTTGCTCCATCTTACCCAGAAGCATAAGTCATTTACTCCAGCATTTATATATCAGAATAAACACAGTTTTATTTTTAGCTACTTTCATTTTCAATTTTCTTTACCTTCTATCTAAGGCATTACATTGATTATTTGGCAATTCTAGATGTATTGGTACCCCATCTTGACTCTATACCCTTATACAACTCATGACTTAATTCTATAGTCTTTATTGAGCTTGCTTTGTGCCAGGTGCTGGCATTGACAAGATCAATAAGGCAAAATCCTTGCCTGAAGCAGTTGACAGTGTGTTATAATTGAGTGTGATCTGTGCTGTAATGGAGGAGAGCACGAGGCACTGGTGAAGTTTCAAGAAGGAGCGTGTATAACTCCAGGGCATGGGGTGGGTAGGGCAGCTTCACCAAGGAAGGAGTCTTGCAGTAAGTTCACTGGGTACTTGGGACAAGAGGTGAGAGAGAAAAGGTTTTCTAAAGAGTGTTTTGAGACCACTAGCCAGGGGAACATAGAGTATGATTAGAGAGTGATTCTGTTCGGCTGGAGAACAAGGTACACATGGAGCTGGAAGGAAAGAAAGCAAGTACTTATAGCAATAGAAGTTAATATTTGGTGCTTACTTACCACATGCTGAATGCTGCTCTGGGCACTGTAAACATATTAGCCCATTTAATCTCGACAATAGCCTGTAAGGTAGGTACTGTTATTATCCTCATTTTATAGATGAGGAATCTAATCTGAGGCACAGAGAGGCCACACAGCAAGTGCGTGGTGAATCTTGGAATTGAATCCAGAGTCCTTTCACTCTAAATTCCTGGGAGCCAGAAGCTAAGAAGCCTCATTGTTTTAAGCCAGGGTGTGCTAAAGACATTGTCTTCCAGGCAGCCAGGAGGCACCAAAGCACTTGAAACAGGGAAGTGACTTATCCTAAGGTGATATAGAAAGCTCTCCTTGAGAGCAGTATTGAAGTGGGATTTAGGAAGGCTTTCTATCAGTCACCAGAGGTGGTGAGATTCTGTGAGCTAAACCTACAGCAGCAGCAAGGATGGAAATGAGGGGGTGGATTCCCCAAACCCTCATGGGTGGAGTCTTTGGCCTTGGGAACCACAGGGAAGGTTGCAGGAAGAGTCCAGGATGATGCCAAGTGGCTGACGTGCCCCTGAATGGACCTGCAGGTTAAAGGAGAAGAGAAGAAGCACATTTGTTTGAGAAGGTGGTGGTGGTGGTGGGGTGGGGGTGGGGGGGCGTTCTAGACAAAGACTTGCATTTTAGCCATGCAATATTTAAGGTGCTCATCTGGCAGCAGAAGGGCATGCCCAGGATGCAGCAGGAAGGTCAAAACTAGAATTCAGGAGAGAACTGTGGGCTGGGGGCTTAGGAGGCCATCAGCACGCAGCTGGTGGGAGAACTGGTCTTTGAATGAGATCTCAGTGGGGCATAGATAGAGTGAGAAGAGAGGTGGGGACTAACACTGTTACTGTTCCATAGGTGGCCTCATGAGTAGGAGGCATTGAAGGGGGCTGAGAAGAATGTCGGAGGAGAACCGAGGGCCAGTGATGTTACAGATGCAGAAGGAGAAAAGCAACAATGGCAAGAAATGAGTAGCATGAGTCCAGAAAAGTCAAATAAAATAAAACTGAATTTGGCTCTAGCATCATATACAGAAGAATCTTGGAGCCAGAAGAAAAGTTTTGGTGACTGGAGTGTATATTGGTTTCCTAGGACTGCTATAACGAGTATGTCAACCAGGGTGGCTTAAAACAACAGAAGCGTATTTTCTTCCTGTTCTGGAGACTGGGTATCCAAAATCAGGATGTCAGAAGGGCCATGCTCCTCCCTCTGCAGGCTTTCTGGAAGGGTCTGTTCTGCGCCTTTCTTTTAGTCTCTGGTGCTTTTGGCAATCCTTGGTGTGAGTAGGCTTGTAGACACGTTACCCCAATCTGTGCCTCCATTGTCACTTCACATTTCCTGTGTGTGTTATCTGTGTTTCTTCTCTTTTTATAAAGACACCAGTCATGTTGAAACCTTCTCTTAACTAATTACATCTACAACACTGTTTACAAATAAGACCATATTCTGAAGTTCCTGGGAAGGACATGAATTTTTGGGACAACACTGATCAAAATCAAAGGGGGTAAATAAGTAGCAAGGCAGATTGTAGACTTTGCTTTAAGAAGTTGTAGAGAGAGATAGGGATAAAGGGAGGGTCCCCCCCCCCCAAAAAAAAATAATGTGAGTGGGTTAAACATGTTACTGTTGAATAAATAAATAAATAAATAAATAAATAAATAAATAAAGGAGCCCTAGGGATGGACTGGTTAAAGATTCCAACTGAGCAAGTAATCGATGGTGCAAGCTCCCAAGGGGCTGGGGGCTGGAGCACCGGGGACGGATCAACGGTGGGCAGAATGGGATGTGGGGTGGGGAACAGGTGTTTGCAGATGCAGATGTGTTTGAGGGAGGGGGGCAATGAGCTGAGCAGGGCGAAGCATTACAACACAGCTCCGCGTGTGTGGGAGGTGTTCAGTAAGTGAATCAGGAGCAGATGCTGAAGAGAGCAGCTGAAATGAAAGCTTGTGAAACTAGCCCTACATTGTGGGTGGGGAATTGGTTAAGGATCCTGACCGTGGGATCTGCAAAGAGGAGGCTCATCTGTTCACGGGTTGGGAAACAGTTTTAGGCCCCTGTCTTGGAGATGCAGTCTCCACACCGCACTGTTGTCGTCCTCTAGGTAGTGGCCTGAGACTGGCCGTCTGGAAGGGTCATGATAGTAGAGGACTGAGGGCTAAACATGTAGGCAGGGTGGTGGCAGGAGAAGTGGCTATAGGCCCTCTGGTGTTTCAATTTCATCATGGAATCCAGTTCATGGAGAGCACAGCCAATAACCATTAGACCCTGGTGTTGGTCTTCATTTCTTCCTTAGGCTTGAGAAATACTTCTCAAGATGAACTCCAGAAGAGTAAACCATAAACACTTGTCACATGACAGAATCACAAAGGTATTAGATAGCCCCTCTCGTCTCCCTTTTCCTTCCACGTGGCTTCTCCCTTAACCTCGGGATCCATGCGAACAACCAGGAGGTTTGGGGAATAAGTGTTCCAAATGAAATCCCTAATGTTCTCTGTTTATCAAATGGAGGTTTTTCACAGGGCGTATTGCTATCAAATCAGTCTTGGGTCCATAGTGAGAAGCCTTTGTGAATCAAACTGTTTAAACTCGGAGTAGATAAAAAACATTTTAGGAGAACTAAAATTCTAACCCTTACTGGGATAAAATAGGGTAGAGCCCCAGCCCTGTGTTTTTATATATACATTTCAATGAGTTGTCTCTATAGCTTGAACAGTGGTTTTCAACCAGAGGTGACTTGCCCCTCCTCCCCCACCTGGTGGACACTGGGCAATGTCTGGAGACATTTTTTCCATCCATTTAAAAAAATTGTGGTAAAACACACATGACATAAAATTTTCCGTTTTGACCACTTTTTTTTAATGGTTCAGTGGCATTAAATACATTTATACTGTTGTGTTTCTATCACCCACCCATCTACAGAACTCTTTTCATCATGTAAAACTGCAACTCTGTACCCACTGAACAATAACTTCCCATTCTGCCCTCCCTCTGGACCTTGGCAAGCACCATGTTACTTTCTATCTATGAATCTGACTACTCTAGGTACCTCAAGTACATGGATCATGCTGTTTGGAGGCATTTTTGATTGTCACAACTGGGGAATGAGTGAGACTAGTGTCTAGTGGGTAGAGGCCAGGATGCTGCTCAACATCCTACACCCCACAACACAGCGCTATTAAACCCCAAATGTCAATTGTACTGAGATCAAGAAATGCTGAGCTAGAAGAGTTTCATTCATAATCTCAAGCTATGGCATATTAATCAATATACATTAGCTAATGCTGCAGTAAGAAACAACCTCCAAATCTCTGTGATCTCACACAAAAAAGTTACATTTTTGCTCTACCTTGAGGCGTTCTTACTCAGTGACCCAGCCATGGTGAAGTGTGCAGTAGCTTTCAAAGCTTCCATTGGAAGTGCCCACATCACTATCATTCACATTTTATTGACACACCAGGTCACATGCCCGTACCTTGCCTCAAAGGAGTAAGGAAGTACATTTTTGCTCTGTGCCTGTTTGGAAGACCACCACCACACATAGCAATTACAAGTAAACTTCCTGGGTTGTCATCTGCTTGATGTGCTGGTCTCCAAAGCAAGCCTTCCAGTAGGAGTGCTCAGGCTGCACCAGGGACGCGGTGGCCACCTGTGCTGTCCCAGTCATTCAGTGACCACCTTCCTCTGTAACTTCATGCCTTTAAAAAATGTTTTCTAACATTTTATTTTTTGCTGTTTGAGAGAAGATGAGAGAGAGCGAGCGAGCGCGCGCGTGCGCGCGCGCGCGCGCGCGCGCGCGCGCGCGCGAGAGAGAGAGAGAGAGAGAGAGAGAGAGAGAGAGAGAGAGAGAGAGAAGGGAGGAGGGCCCAGTGCAGTCTCCATAGCTGTACGTCATTACTTGTGACATGGTTTTATTCCACACAAGTGGATGTGGGGCCCTGTGGGGCGGGAACCAAACCTGGGGCCTCCTGCATGGGAGGCGAGAACCCTCACTGCTAAGCCAGCCTGGCAGTTACTACCGTAGTTGTGCTGCCGTTCAGCACATGGGGCTGCACGGGCCGGGGCCAGGAATACAACCTGGGACTTCACGATGGGGAGGGAAGTGCTCAACCGGTGAGCTATCCTGGCATTTCCTTGCAACTTCATGTCTTGCTGCCAAACTGGCCTCCGCTTCTTTCAGATTTTCTGTTTACTCCTTTTTGGAGCTTTAGCTCACCTTCTTCTTCAACCAGACCCACCTCCTCTTTTGGCTTGGAGTTGTCTCCTTCCTTTGACTGCAGCATACTCAGGTAATCTGAGGCAGCCATGCTCGGTGTATCCTCATGCTTCATCGTCATGACTTCGGCTTGAAGGCTTTTATATTAGATTGTGGTTCTTTGGGGAAAAACAAGGACTCTGATGGTCACAGCAAAACTGAGCAAAAGGTACAGAGATTTTTCATAGGCTCCCTATCCCCACACATGCAGTGGCACGTTTGTTAGCTGATGAACCTAGTTTACATTAGGGTTTACTGTTGGTGGTGAACACTCTGTGTTTGGATCGATGTATAATGACATGTATCCCATTATTATAGTATTAGATACAGAGTGCTTTCACTGCCCTAAAAGTCCCCTGTGCTCTGTCTGTTCCTTGTTCTTCCCCTGCAGCCTCTGGTAACTGCTAGTCTTTTTATTGCCTCCGTAGTTTTGCCTCTTTCAGAATGTCATACAGTTAGAATCATATAGTATGTAGCCTTTTCGGATTGGCTTCTTTTACTTAGTAATATGCTTTTTAAAGGTTCCTCCATGTCTTTTCGTGGCTTTGTAGCTCATTTTGTTTCAGTGCTGAGTAATGTTCCATTAGCTGGATGTTCCAAAGTCGATTTATCCATTCACCCACTGAAGGATACTCGGTGGCTTCCAGGTTATTAGCCACTTTTCAGAAGGTGATTTTGTAGCCACTATGCTGAGACTCCAGTGATTTGAAGCAGTTTCAAATACTATTTTTAAAAGATTTTTTATTTTATTGTTTTGAGAGGAGAGAAAGGAGAGAGAGAGAGAGAGAGAGAAAGTGGGGAGGGCCCAGAGCAGTCTCCATAGTTGTACATCGTTAATTGTGACATAGTTTCACTCCACACAGGTGGATGTGGGGCTGCGTGCGGGGTGGGAACCGAACCAAGGGCCTCCCACATGGGAGGTGAGGAACTTCATCGCTGAGCCATACCTGCAGTTACCAGTTGCTCTGTAGTTCAGCATATGGGGTTGCAGGGGCCGGGGCCAGGAATTGAACCCCAGATTTCGTGAGCTATCCCGGCGTCTATTTAAATATTTAAATGAGTAAATGTTTATACTCAATCTAACAGGTTATTAAAAGAAATTAAATGAAAAAGCCCAGGAGATTTTCATTAGGCTGCATACCGGAGTCACTGGAGAACTCTTATACCTACTCTGATTCTGGGTTACACTTCAAGCAATTAATTTAACAGTAAAAACAAACAAACAAACAAAACCAAAAAACTCAAGCAATTTTAAAATTAATTATCTGTATTTTTTTATGTGCAGCCAGGATTGAAAAATCACTGGTTTATCTCTTCCATTGGTGCACATTTTTCTTGCAATTCATCCTGCTTTCATTAAGCTTTGGGTTATAGGGTGATTTCTAGTTGCTCTGTTCCCAGCTCTGGGGTGATTATGACAGAGGAATATTGTGTCCTGAAGTATAAGGGCTAGATACATAGAGGAAGGGTGGCTCTGGATCGGTTCATTTGCACATCAAAGGCATGCTCCGTGGGGCCTTTTGCTATCTCTAACAATTGGCTGACTCTAAGAGGGCAATCTCCCCTCAGCTAGGAAGGCTTTTGGAAATGTTGAAACATCATAATACACAGAAAGTGAAAAGTACAGTAGTCCCCTCTTATCCACAGTTTCACTTTCTGAGGTTTCAGTTGCCTGTGATCAATTGTCCAAAAATATTAGGTGGAGAATTCCAGAAACAAATAATTACTAAGTTTTAAATTGTGTACCATTTTGAGTAGTGTGATGACATCTCTCAATGGCCTGTTTCGTCCTGCCTGGGATGTGAACCATCTTTCTTTTTTTTTTTTTAATTGTTTTTTTTTAATTGTTAAATTTAATGGGGTGACATTGGTTGGTAACAATTAGATAGTTTCCAGATGTACAAGTCCACATCACATCACCCATGCATCCCATTATGTGCCCACCACCCAGAATCAGCTCCCCCTCCACCACCATATATCCGGTGCCCACTCCCACCTCTCCCCACAACTCTCCCTCTCCCTTCCTCCCCTGCTCTCCAGAGAACCACCAAACTATTGAGTGTGTCCATAATGCTGGTGCTCTCTCCTACCTCCCCTCCCTCTCTCGTGAACCATCTTTCATCCAGAATCTCTACAACGCATATGCTTCCTGCCCACCCATTAGCCAACTAGGTGCTATCTTCTTGGTTATTAGATAGACTGTTGTGGTTTCACAGTGCTTGATAGTCAGAAGGTCCATAGTAGCCTAGTGCTGTTCAAAGGCCTACACCATTCACCTCACTTCATCTCATCTCTTAGGCATCACTTCACATTATCGCAAGAAGAATGACTATAACATTCTGAAAGAGAGGAGCACATTCACAGAACTTTTCTGCAGTATATTATTATAATTGTTTTATTATTAGTTATTGTTGTTAAACTCTTACTGTGTCTAGTTTATAATTAAATGTTATCATAGGTGTGTATGTATAGGAAAAAACATAGTATGCATAGGGTTTGATACTAGCTGTGGTTTCAGGCATCCACTGGGGATCTTGAACCAGATCCCCATGGATAAGGGCTGACTGCTGTATACGTAATACAAAACTAAACTGTCTGGCTCCAGATCCAGAGAATAATCTGCCTTCAGATTAGTTTCCCGGGTCGATGGCCCGGCATGCATACACTCACCGGGCCCTGTCACCAACCACATAGACCATCACAAGTACTATGATGGACCTCACAAGGGCAATGGGCCAGTTGAAGAGTTTTGAGTTCTGTTTGTGGAGAGGAACTATGCAAGAATGGCAGGCCTAGAAAGGATGCTAGAGATACTAGAGTTCTTACTCCTTATTTTATAGAGGAGGAAACAGGCCCAGCTTCACACAGTGGTAAATGGGAAACACTGGGAAATCATGTATTAGGCCGAGTTTGCAGAACAGGTAGGCACTTGGGCTAACCACTAGCGGTGGCAGGAAATAAGGATCCACGGGTAGAAGGAACATGTGCTCCAGACTAGAGGCAATGGGGGCTCATGGGACATGAGTTAGAACTGAGGAAAGAGTCTGAGGCAAGAGTGTGCAGTGCCTGGATGTGTCGGTGTAGCAAACAAGAGGAATTGGCAAGAAGACATGAAAAGAGACAGATGAGATTGAGATGGGGAGGGGCTCTTGAGGAAGAAACCAAGAGAGGTTCTTTAGAAGAGAAATAGGAGCATATATTTTTTTTGGTTGGGATAATGAGCTAATCTTGCATAATGGGATTGAAGTTTTGCTTTTATTTCATTTCTGAGTCTTAGGCCTTTCATTAAAAAAGTTTTTTATTAAAACATAGCTAACACACTGTTGTATTAGGTTCAGATGAACATTATAATTATTCAACATTTATATACCTAAAGAAGTGATCACCATGATAAGTCCAGCAACCATCTGACACCGTACCATGTTATCATATTATTGACTATATTTCATATGCTGTATATTATAATACATCTTCAAGACTTGTTTTATACCTTGAATTTTGAACCTCTTGTTCCCCTTTACCTTTCTCCCTCATTATAATTTTATCAATATAATTGACATTCAATATTATTTTATATTAATTCAGGTGTACAACTTAGTGGTTAGACATTCATAGAATTTAAGAAGTGATCCTCCTGATTAGTTTAGTACCCACCTGGCACTAAACATAGTTATTACCATATTATTGACTATGTTTCCTATGCTTTATTCTATATCCAATTTATATACCTTAATCCTTTCACTTTTTTGCCCTGGTCCCAACCTGCCTTCTATGTATCACCCTGGTAAATCTAGTACCCACTTGACAACATGCATAGTTATTACAATATTATTGACGATACTCTTCAGGCTATACCCTACTCCCCATAACTACATTATAACAACCAATATGTACTTAATTCCTTTTCCTGCTTTACCCACCACAATCCCCCTCCCATCTGGTAACCCTCAAATTGTTCTGTGTATCTATGAGTTTGTTTCTATTTTGTTTGTTTGTTTATTTTGTTCCTTAGATTCTATATATTATATAAGTGAAATTACATGGCATTTGTCTTTCTGTCTGACTTACTATACTTAATGCCCTCTTGGTCCGTCCGTGTTGTTTCAGATGGCAAGATTGCGTTTTCTTTTATGGCTGAGTAGTATTTTATTGTGTATATGTATCACCTCTTGTTTACTCATTCATCTATTCAGGGTCACCCAGGTTGCTTTCATATCATGGCTGTTGTAAATGATGCTACAATGAAAATATGGATGCACATGTCCCTTTGAAGTAGTGTTTTGGGCTTCTTTACTTAAATAACCAAAGATGGATTACTAGGTCCTTAGTCTGTTGCTAAAGCCTTTGTTTTAAAGTCTGTTTTGTTTGGTAAAAGTACTTGTATTGCTACTACAGTTTTTTCTTTTGTTCCTATTTTCACAAAATATGTTTTTTCATCTCTTTACTTTCAGTCTGTGTGTGACTTTTGATTGGAACTGAGTCTCTTGTAGGCAGCATAAGTATGGGTATTCTCTCATTTTTAAAAATTATTATTTTATTGTTTTGAGAGAAGGTGAGAAAGAGAGAGAGAGAGAGAGAGAGAGAGAGAGTAGAGAGACTCAGAGTAATCTCTGTAGTTGTACATCATTAGTTGTGACATGATTTCATTCCACACAGGTGGATATGGGACCACACGGGGTGGGAACTGAACCGGGGACCTCCCTCATGGGAGTTGAGAACCTTTGCCATTGTGCCAGCTTGGCAGTTACTGGTTGCACCGCAGTTCAGCATAGGGGCTTGCACAGGCCAAGGCTGGGAATTAAACCCTGGACCTTGTGATTGTGAGGCAAACGCTTAACCTTTGAGCTATCCTGGCATCCCCCATCCTATGTGTTTTAATCTATTTATATTTAAAGCAGTTATTGATAGATATGTAGGTACTGCTATTTTATAATTCATATTTTTGATCTCTCTCTCTTTCTCTTTTCATTTTGAAGAAGTCCCTCTAAGATTCCTTGTAATACTGGTTTGGTGTTGATGAACTTCTTTGTTGTTTTTTGTCTGGTAAGCTCTTTATCTGTTCTTCAGTTCTAAATGATAGCTTGTTGGGTAGAGTAACCTTGGTTGTAGGTCCTTGCTTTTCATCACTTTCAATATTTTGTGCAATACCTCTGGCCTGCAAAGTTTCTGTTGGAAAATCAGCTGACAGTCTATGGGAGCTCCATTGTAGGTAACTAACTGTTTTTCTCTTGCTGCCTTTAAGAGTCTTTATTTGTCTTTAACTTTTGGCATTTTAATTATGATGCATCTTGGTGTGGGACTCTTTTGGTTCATCTTGTTTGAGCCTCTCTGTGCTGTTTGGGCTTATAGGTCTATTACCTTATCCAGATTAGGGAAGTTTTTTTTGTCATTTTTTGAAATAGTTTTCCAATTTCTTGCTCTCTCTCTCTTCTCCTGCTGGTGCCCCTATGATGCATTGGAACACTGGATGTCTCAGAGTCTCCTTAAACTATTCATTTTTTGGATTTTTTTTTTCATTTTGCTGTTTTGTTTGGATGTTTGCTGTTACTTTAATCTTCTAAATTGTTGATTTTATCCTCTGCTTCATCTAATCTATTGATTCCCTCTAATGCAATCTTTATTTCAGTTACTATATTCTTTTTTTTCTGACTAGTTCTTTTTAATGTTTTCTATCTCTATTTTTATGTTTCTTATCTCCTTGTTGAAGTTCTCCCTGAGGTCATTGAACATCTTTATAACCAGTGTTTTGAACTCTGCATCTGGCAGATTGCTTGTCTCCATTTTGTTTAGTTCTTTTTTCTGGAACTTTGTTCCGTTCTTTTATCTGGGACATGCTTCTTTGTCTCCCTTTGTTTGTTTGTTTCTATGTATTAGATAGGGCTGCTATGCCTCCTGGCATTATGTAGTAGGTATCTTGTGGAACCCAGAGAAGCAATCTTCTTGGTCAATGAAGCTGCGTGCTCCAGGTGTGTTCTTTCTGTGGATTGTGTGTGCCGACCAGTTGTAGTTGAGCCTTGGTTTCCATTTGCACATCAGTGGGAGGGACTGACCCTTGGACTCATTGGTGTGAGAACTGGCTGTGGTGACAGTGGAGGAGCTGTGCAGGGGCTGACCTTACAGAGCAGGATTCCCTTTAACAGGGCTCTGGAGTCTGCCCAATGTGCCCTTTGGGTGTGTTATCCTTGGAGGTGATGGGATGCTCTGGCTTGGTCAGTAGCTGGCCACTGGGCATGCAGTCTGGGGACCTCCTGGGAGGGAACCCACTGTAGGCCAATCAGCGATAGCCTATGCCCTGCCCAAGGCCACCTGAATGAGCTACAAAGCAATCCAGATGGCTGCCACCTTCACTGTGCCTGAAGGTGCCTCTAGAACCCTGGCCACAAACCAAGACTGGCTGTCACTAGTGCCTGGCGTATGGTTGCTCAGCCAGAGGTACTGGACTTGCTGAAGCCAGATGTGGCTTGTTTGGATTTTGTGAACCTTTGAGAGATTTTAGGAAAGTTTTTAGCATGAATCAAGACAGGCCATTTGTATAGAAAAGCCACTGACAATGGCTTGGGTGTATCTGAAAGTTGGGTGGGGTGGTGTCTCAGGGAGTCACCAGGGCAGGGCAAACAAATTATGTTAGGCAGGTTGTTGGAGACTCAGATATGGCGGCCACCTGCATCTATCTGTAAGGTGGGACTGGGGAGGGCTCAAGGAAGAAGCAATGGCTTTTGTCAGCTTCTCCATTAGGGAGAAAGCTGCCCCTTTAGCCCTCACCCTGAAGCCAGACAACTCAGGTCCTCCTCATGTGCACCTTTTGAGCTGCTGCCCTAGTGCTGAAGCTCAGAGCAGGCGAGCCCATCAGTGAGTAAGTTTGTGCACACGCACTTGATGAGGATCCCCTGGGACTACAGCTGCCCTTGTCTGACTCAGCCACAATCTCCACTGGTTTTCACAACCCGAAGTTACGGGGACTTCCCTCCCTGGCACTGGAACTCTGGGCTATGTGGCCTAGTGTGGAGCTAGTAGCCCTTGCTCCTTCCAGGGTGGGGTTGGGGAGAAACCCTTGCATCCAAGCTAGCCCTCCTGATTTCTAATGGGCTCACATGGGAGGGGCACCAACCTGTTTCATGTCTCTGCACTCCTACTGGTTTTGAAGCATCTTCTTCTGCATCTCCTTAGTTGTAGGGCTTCTGTTCAATGCGACTACAGGTGATTCTCCGTGACAGTTGTTTTGTGGTTTAGTTGTAATTCTGACGTGGTAGTGAGAGGAGGTAAGCGCAGCATTAACCTGTGCAACCATCTTGATCGGAATTCTGTCTTTCATCTTTAAAACAGGGATAAAAAAAAAAAATCTGTGCCACAGGCTTATAATGATTAAATGGAAAAACACACAAATAATGCTTAGTATTGTGCCTGGCACATTATAAGCATGTAATACACAATAGTTATTTTGAATATTTTATTACTATAAATTAATGAAGGGCTCATCCCAGAATCTTGAGGCCTAGAAAAGTATTACTTACATTTTTAAATCTTGGTAGCTGGGGAAGCTGGGATGGCTCAGTGGGTTAAGCGCTCACTTTGTAGCCCCAGGGCCGAGGATCAAATCCCGGACCCGGCCCATGTGGACCCATATGCTGAACTGGGGAGTGCCCCCAGTTCAGTTCTCACCGGGGTGAGACCCCCAGCCCAGTTCCTGCCCTGTGCAGCCCCATACACCTGTGGAATAAAACTATGTGGAAAAACCGATGATGTGCAACTATGGAGACCGTTCTGGGTCCTCCCCCTTCTCTTTGTCTCTGTATCTCTCTCTTTCTCTCTCTCTCTTTGTTCAAAAACAATAAAAATAAATCTTTAAATCTTGGTATCTTATTACTTTATGGGGTACAGTTGATTAAGAAATATTGTTTTACATATTTTGAAAGATGAGTTGGAAACATGCCCAAAGAAGCATTCTTTTTATTGCTCATGTACATGTGGAAATGATACATTTTAGTTAATTGTTATATATAAGTCAATTCCCTCCTTAGGGGTGTTGATGGAAGTTCACCTTTTGGGAAAGAGTATTTGGTTTTGAATTTATTACTTACATCTGCAAAAAGATAAGAAAGAGTAAGAGCAGGACATGCTCTAATAAGCAATTTTACTATTTTTCATTTGATCTGAAACCTATAATCCAAACTTGGGGTAACTTTCCTTATTTTAAAAAACAAAACAACAACATCTTTCTGTAGGCTGGAATGATCTTGTTTAAGAGAGAATAAAGCATAGATGATAGAGATACTTTTATTTTGGAGAAGTCCATCTTCATGCTTTTCAGTGTGAACTTAATGAAACAGAGCTAAAACCAAAACAAAACAAAAATCATTTAAAAAAAAGGTAAGGTACTTCTAGTACCAAGGTGCAAAATCATTTTTTTTTAAAAGAGACACTGCGATGCCTGCTAACAAGCACAGCCACATGGGACAAAAAGCAATTAGTTACAGTCCTAAAAGGAGGATAAATGAATCTGGTGTTAGAATAACTCCAGCAAAGGATTTTGCTTAGTCTGAAGTACTCTGACTCAAAACATGCTGATTTCAGTGTGAAAAACAAATATGTAAAGATGACTTCTCAATAAACAGAACGTGGTGGGTGCATCTTAGTTAAACAAAAAGCAACATGGGTGGGTCTTAAAAACACGTTAAGTGCAGCACTAAGAAAAGGATTTATAGTATGATGCCATTGTATGCTATGTATAGGTCCTACTAGAGGGGTGTCTAAGAGGTGTGTGTGTGGGGGGTGGGGTGAGTGTGGGAATCAGAGACAAGAGGGAAAAAATAAAACAAGATAGTTGCTTTGCACAGACCAATGACAATAATGTGCTGAATTGAGTATGATTAAAAAAAAGAGAGAAGTCTTTTAGTCGGTGGTCATTTCTTCATTGGTCACTATGATGCAAAGGCAAAGAAGTTTCAGACAAGCCTGCTCTCCTAGTGGTAACATGGGTTTCAGTGGATTCCTCAGCGCCCTTTGGGGTGGTTTCCTGAAGGGAAAAACAAAGGAGCGGGTTTCAGTCAAGTCAGAACCAGGGCACCACCAGAACCAGAACTCCAGGGGGCGCCCTTCGCACAGCGATGGCTACAAGCTGGTACCAGGGCTGGAACGCTGAGCCTAACTTTCTCAGGGTTTTTTTCCAGGACAGTATCCCAGAATATTTTTGCAACTTATATTTAGACCTGTTTTAGTGGAAAAGTTATTTTATGAGGACAAAAACCAGCAACCTGAGAACTGTCTAATGACATTTTTACATAGAAATAAATACAACCATATGAGAACAATGAGAGCATAGATGAAATACTTTACTTTTTTTTTTTTATTATTGGATTCAAGATGGTAGTGTAGGAAGAATCTGAACTCATCTCCTTCCACGGACTTAACAAATCTACAATTACATATGGGACAATTCCCTCTGAAAGGGACCTGGAAATTAGATGATCAGAGCCCCATAGCAAAGGATAAAGGGATAGCATGGAGATGGGAAGGGGAGGCAACGAGGAGAAAACCACACTGCAGCAGCCACAACCCACAAACGGGCGGGATCTCAAAGGTAGGGAGGCTTTTCCTGAGGAAAGACACATCAGAATACTGCACCAGGCACCCACATCCTTAGATTCTACACAGGAGAGACAAGCCCCCCAAATACCTGGCTTTGTATGCCTTAATATTTTATCATTAAAGCTTTCTACCTTTAAGATACTCATTTCCACTCCAGCTTGAATATAGGACTAGAAAAGTTCTCGGAATGAGTTTGAGCGTTGGTCTTGTATGGTCCATCTAGCTAGCAGGGATTTTCAAAATGTTATCTGGAAACAGCATCCACATTGATGGAACCTGTTAGAAATGCAAATTCTTGGGCTCTACCAGGATCTTCTGAACCAGAAACTTTGGGGGTGAGATCAGACAAGTTAAATTATGTTTCCTCAACTTGGCTGTACAGACTTTCCTCTCTTATAACTTGTCATCTTTTTATAAGTTGAGCGGTTTTTGAAAAATACCTCGGCCTAGGTAAACCCCAGACACATTCATTAGAATCTCTGAGAGGAAGACACCAGGCATCATTATTTTTTTTATTTTTTAAAATATTATTATATTTTATTGTTAAATTTAATGGGGTGACATTGGTTGGTAACAATTAGATAGTTTCCCGATGTACAACTCCACATCACATCACCCATGCAT
>PVKE010037973.1:0-15658 GCA_004027555.1 Craseonycteris thonglongyai
GCTACTATGCATGTGTCCTGATACAGCAGCTTTGGCTACACAGAACGTTCCTGTGCTGCAACTGTATGTACCACGGTGAGCCAATCACAACAAGCAAAGGTTCAAAGGTTATAATAGACCGCCTCTCTGACTCTGGCCAATCTGAGCAGGCTTTTTACTAGAACACAGTGTAGCTTCGGGTACAGAACATGTATAATTTTCATGCATAAAAAGCCTGCTTGGATTGGCTGAGTTAGAGAGGTGGTCCGAGCAGACTTGCAGTGATTGGTGCGGGATCGAGTTGGAAAATTTGTTCAGCGGCATATCGAGACTTTTTTGGGATATACTCGGCGTATAAGACGACCCCCGATTTTCAGTTGACTTTTTTTCGTTTCAAAAGTCGTCTTATACGCCGGAAAATACAGTAGCCACACTAGAGTTCACTCACTTCCCTTCAAACTACCTGACCTTCTCTATGTCAGCCCATCTGTATTTCCCTTTCAATTCATTTTAATGGTTTTCTTCCTGTTCTTCAATATTCCATTCTTTGTTAGTAAATTCTATATGAAATAAAAAATATTCATATTTCTGGCACAAATGTAAAGTAATAAAAACATATAGAATAATTTCTATCTTATATTTCTTCAAAAGTAGCCTGAAGACCACTTGATTCTCAACCACTTGGTTAATCATTACAAATGAGTAGTGGAGAAGGGGTAGGGAGTGGTGGTGGGGGAGTTGGCAGTGGGCACCAGATATGTGGTGATGGAAGGAGAGCTGATTCTGGGTGGTAAGCACATAATGCAATGCATAGATGATGTAATGTAGAGTTGTATACCTGGAAACTATGCTGCCAACCAATGTCACCCCAACAAATTTAACAATAAAAAAAAAATCATTGCAATTAAGTCCCTTAGGTTTTCTCTCTGTTTATTTCTAAAGAGGAATAATACACAGAAAACTTCTAACAGAGAGAATGAAACTATATAGAAAACTAATGACCTGAAACTATGGAGACTGCTCTGGGCCCTCCCTTTTCTCTCTGCCTCTCTCTCTCTCTCTGTCAAAAACAATAAATTAAATAAATAAATAAATGAGGATGCCAGGATGGCTCAGTGGGATTAGCAGTCATCTTACAGCCCCAGGGTCCAAGGATCAAATTCGGTTCAGGCCCATGTACACCCATATGCTGAACTGGGGTGTGCCCCCAGTTGGTTCTCACTGAGGTAAGCCTCCTATGTGGGAGGCCCCCAACTTGGGGGGCATGCTTCCCATGTGGGAGGTCCCTGGGCCAGGCTCCAGCCCTGTGCAGCTCCACACCTACCTATGGATTGACGCTATATAGAAAACTAATGACCTGCAAAAATGGAGACTGTTCTGGACCCTTCCCCTTCTCTCTCTCTCTCTTTCTCTGTCAAAAGCAGTAAAAAATAAAAATTTCTAACAGAATGAACAACATAAATAATTCAAATTAAAGAATACCCAAATGTTGTTTAAATATGTATGGTTCACATTTTTCTTCAATGAAAAATGCGTTCTGAAAAAGGTATAAGGAAGTCGATGAAGCAACATGCATCAGGCTTCAACTCAAAGAAGTTGCCACCCACTCTTTTAAGCACGAACACCATAGTTCATCAGCCCAATGAAAAGAGTGACTCTCTTATATATATATATATACACAGCACATGTGTTCGCACAAGCCAGGGCTGGGATTCGATCCTTGGTCCCCAGCACTGCAAAGTGAGTGCTTAACCCACTGAGCCATCCCGGCTTCCCCAAGTGTTTGTTTTCTCAACAACTGTATCAACATACAATTCTACTCACTGAAATAATATCATTTAAGTACTAAATACCATGAAGGATCCCTATTGTGGTCATTAATTTAAGTATAATATGTCATAGATTTTATTTTGTTTTAAATTATGTATAGATGCTCACAATATATACTTAATTTTCAACAATGCAAGTAAAAACGTCTGTTGTTACAGGCAACTTGACTACACGTTTATTTCCTTAAAATGGCATGCCTCTAAGATAAGAACATTAATATAAGATTTTAGCGTTGGTGCAGTACACAAAGGTCAGGTGTAAAGTCACAGTCTAAAATTAATGTACATTTACTTACAAAAGGCACTTTTTAAATTCATTTAAAAGTATATTCTAATCTTTTATTTTATATTATGTATTTTGTTGAATCTATTCAGCTAATTACTTGAACTATTAAAAACTTGATTTAATTAGGACATTAAAAATATATTCATTCTTCCATTGCTGAAGAAAATATTATGGTGATGATTTTCTATTAATATGATTCTAAATAAAAAAACATACTGATAAACTGACAAATAGAAAAATGTGTCTATATAATATGTAATTGAGAAATAGAAAAAAGAAATAACGTAGCTGCCTTTTTTGTCAAAGTGGAAATATATATATATATATCATTTAACATATCTATCTATCTATCTATCTATCTATCTATCTATCATCTATCTGTCATCTATCATTATCTATCTACCACCTATCCATCATCTACCATCTATCCATCTATCATCTATCTATCTATCTATCTAGCTATCTACCTACCTACCTACCTACCTATCATCTATTTATCTGTCATTTATCTATTATCTATCTATATCTAGCCTCTGTATCTTCTATAAACATGTAACGTTGAAATTAATGTTTATTAGTACATTTAAACCAACCAATATCACTCCATAAATTTAACAATAAAAAATAAACAATTATTTCTAAAAATTACCAAAAAATAAAATTTCTTTCAATAAAAATGAAGAGTTTGAAGTTTGAGACAATGAGGATGTATAGTTTAGAATTTGATCATTTTTGTTTTAGGTCAATAGGACAAGAAATATACATATATATATTCTGTAGTAGGCATGCTTTTTAGGCAATATTAATGTGAAGCATTTTTATTGTTAACTAGAAATTATCCTTAGCTACAATATCAAGGACCAAGCCAGGCTGACTCAGATCATGGAGTTTCTTTTATGATGTAAGAGGATTCTCTTGTCTCCCAGTAAGGCTGACCTGGTAGACATTTTTCTCTTCTGAGAAAAAAAAAAAGAAACAAAAAAGAGTATATGATGTAGAGTGTCTTCCAGAATGGCAAAATGAGGGGATATTCTTCCTATTTTGTATTATAGGGAGAAGCAGGGCAGATACAGAAAAGTTAAGAAGGTAAGATGACAGAAACTAGCAGAACATTGTATATTCTCTCACAATTAAAAAAATCAAACTGCTGGAAGATTTATTTCAGAAAACATTAAAATATCAGCATCTTATTCCTAACAAAGAAATAAAATTTATGTTTTTCAAAGATAATATATAAGTGGTTCATTATCTTTTAAAATGACATGGTCATTTATTTTTTATAAAAGTACACAACAAATTAAGCTATCACAATTTTATTTTTCAAAGAGTACCAGTAAAAAAAAATTGGCATACTATGTGGTAGTGCAGAAAATATATGGATGTAACATCTGTACTGAATTCTAAAATGTACTTAAATCAACTATATTTAAATTCAAAGTTACTTATATTCTTGCAATACTGCTTGCATAAATATTTGTTCTTTTGCTAATGTTTCCTAAGTTTTTAAAAAATGTCTATTTATTTATTTATTTATTTATTTATTTATACATATATTACATTTGTTGAAGTGACATTAGTTAGTAAATATTTCACAGGTTCCAGGTGTATAATTCTACTTTAAATCTTTTATGTGTTGCATTATGTGCTCACCACTCAGAGACAGTTCTCCTTCCATCACCACAAATTTGATGTCAGCTCCCTGCTCCCCCAGCCCACTTAACATCTGGTAAATACAAAACTATCGACTGTGTCTGAGTTCTTCTTTCTTTGTTGCTTTCAGTTTTATATCCCACCTATGAGTGAAGTCATGTGATTCTTGATTTTTTCTGACTGGCTTATGTCATTTACATGATAATCTCAAAGTTCATTTGTGTCACAAATGGCAGTATTTTATCTTTTCTTATGGCTGAGTAATATTCCATTGTATAAATGTACCGTACTACAATTTCTTTATCCAGTCATTTTTTTCCAGTCCTAAATTTTAATTAAACATTCAATCCCTCCATTCTCATTTATTTATATTGTCATGTTTAAAAGTAAATAGAAGTAGTTCAAGGCCAAAGCAAACATGCTAAGTTTATTGCCAATGTGAAATTGCAAAAATTACAAGTGTAAAGCCACAATTGAGTAATTTAAGCTAGTCATTCAAGAACATTTTACAGATAGCAAAAGTCATGATAGAATCAAGATAGCTTTCCTACCTTTTAAGGAAGAAAACAATATTGCTGCACATGTGGAGTCTGGTCAGAAACATTCACACTATAGGACAACTTCATATTTTGAATATTAATGCCTGCCAATTAAGAAATGACTAAGGTTTTCAAGTTTTTTAGATAGATACCCAGAAGAGGGGTTGCTGGTTAGTATGATAATTTTATTTTTATATTTTTAAGGCAACTTCATACTGCCTTCCATAATAGTTGTAGCAATTTACATTCCCACCAGCAGTGTATGAGGTTTCTTCCAAGCCTCTCCAATACTTGTTATTTCTTGTGTTGGTGAATATAGCAAGTCTAACAGTTATTAAATGGTATAAAGTTATAGTTTTAATTTGCATTTCCCTATTAGCTAGTGGAGTTAGACACTTTTTTCATATATCTGTTGGCCATTTGTATGTCTTCATGGGAGCAGTGTCTACTTAGGTCTTCTGCCCATTTTTCAATTGGATTATTTGTTGTTGTTGTTGTTGAGTTGTATGAGTCCTTTATACATTTTAGATATTAGCCCCTTATCAGAGGCACTGTTTGCAAATATTTTCTCCCATTCAGTTGGTTGCCTCTTTGTTGACGGTTTCCTTTGCTGTGCAGAACTTTTTACTTTGATATAGTTCCATTCATTTATTTTTGCTTTTACAGTACTTACCTCGTCTTTAAGGTTGACTTCATAAAGACCTCTCTGAACCCAATGTCTATGCATTTAGTACCGATGTTTTCTTCTATGCAGTTTATTGTTTCAGGTCTATGTGAAAGTCTTTGGTCTATTTTCAGTTAATTTTGGTATATGGTGATAGTTTGTAGTTCAGATGCATTCTTTTGCATGTCGTTTTCCAATTTTCCCAATACCATTTACTAAGGAGGCTTTCTTTTCTCCATTGTATATTTTTTCTCCTTTGTAAAAAATTATTTTTTCATACATTTGTGGGTTTATAACTTGAAAACCTTAGTTTGCAAAGATATATGTATCACAATGATCATTACAGCACTGTTCACAGTGGCCAAGTTGTAGAAACACTTAAAACAACCAAAGTGCCATTTGAGAGATGACTTGATAAAAGTGTTGTGGCACATTTACACAGTGGAATACTACTCAGAAATAAGAAAAGATGAAATACAGCCATTTGTGACAACATGGATGGACCTTGAGATCATCATGTTAAGTGAGATAAGTCAGATTAAAAAAAGTCAAGAACCACATGACTTCCCTTATAGTTGGAACATAAAATGAAAAGAAACAAAAACTCATAGACACAGTCAATAGTTTAGTGAGAATAAAGGGGGAGGTGGTGAAGGAGGGGGGCATCAAATATATGGTGATAGAAGGAGAACTGACTTTGGGTATTGAGCACATAATGTAATACATAGATGATGTAATGTAGAATTGTACACCTAGAACCTATGTAATTTTTACCAACCAATATCACCCCAATAAATTTAACAATTAATAAGAAATAAAAAATAGGGGAAGCTGGGGTGGCTCAGCGAGTTAAGCGTTCACTTTGCAGCCCCTGGGGCCAAGGATCAAATTCCAGGATCAAAGTCCCTGGCTTGTGAAGACCCAAATGCTGAACTGGGGTGTGCTTCCCATGCAGGAGGTCCACAGCTTAGTTCCCACCCTGAGCAGCCCCGGCCCACCTGTGTGGAATGAAACTGTGTCGAAAACAAATGATGTGCAACTATGAAGACTGCTCTAGTCCCTCCCCCTTCTCTTTGTCTCTGTCTCTGTCAAAAACATTAAAATATATCTTTTTAAAAAATAAATAAAAAAGGAATAACAACTGATAATTTTTTTAAAAACACAAGTGAAAAAAATTCTGATTATTGTTTGCATATTAGTTTTTCACTATATTTGCATATTTATATTTTTACAATGGTTGCCTAAACAACCACAATACACAATCTACTTACTAGTTATCTTTCAGCTTGGTGTGGCTACTTATCCACAGTAAGACATAAGAGAAAATTTGCCATGTGAGGCTTATGAAAAAAGCTTTGGTTTATTGGAGAAAAGAGGATGAACACCTCTTGTATTTATCTTTACCCTTTGCCCTTTTGGAATGGAGAGCAGATGCCTAGAATTGCATCTGCTCTTGATGCAAAGCAGGTGTAAAGGTCTTGAGTCAAAAATGAAGGTGACACTAAACATACTATAAATTGCAGAGCAGGAAATAGAGAGCAGGTCTCCCTTATAACACTGTTTAGTCTCCGCACTAGCCCTTTCATATCCACCTCTAGATTTTGATTTATTGCAGACAAATAAAGTTGCTTTGTTGAAACTATTTTTGTTTGGGTTTCTTGTTACTTATAGCTGTGGTCCTAAAGGCTAATGATGCTATTGATTCTTGAAGAAGTTCTGAGCTTGAAATAAAGGCATTTAAAAAACTGCAGACACGAAAAACACTGTGACCTTTTTCGTAAAAGCAAGAGATGAAATTCCTATGTGAAAGATGCCCCCTCCCCCTATGCCAGAAGGAAAATAACATTCTTATCATCAAGAGCAAGTTGACACCAAGAGAATTCTATACAGAAGACCTTGCTAAAATATTCTTATGCTTTAGCTTCCCCACTTCAGTCACTTTTCTACAATTGCATTTCTTTATTCAAACTAATGTAAAAAAATGTAGGTTTCACCATTTCTTTGTTTTCTTTCTTCTTTTTTGCTTTATGGGATATTTATATTAATTAAATTTATATGCTTTCTCCTGTTTAATCTGTCTCTATTGTCAGTTTCATTTTCAAACCCAGTCAGGGACCTTAAGAGAGTTGAGGCAAATCTTTTTCTCTTTTGACATTATTAATTAAGTTATATCCATAAATATAATAAAGTTTGTCCAGATTTTCCAGTAGAATTTATTTTTAGCTCAGATTGGTTTGATTTATTTAATTTAGAAGTACATAATGAATAAGGAAGATTCTAAAATGCAGAAATAAAATGTACACTATATTTATACAAAAGAAAAAATGCATATGAAAGTTATCCTATACTTTATTATAAATAAATTATGGAAAATGTGACAGATTAAAAAAAAACTAAATTTATGATACCGCTAACTTTCAACTAAAGACTATTTCAGCTAAAATGTGAAAATATTGGAATAAAGAATGGTAGCAGCTTTCTTAAAGAATTTGCAACTTCATTATCTTTTTTTTCAACTGTTATTGACAGTAAATTTAGAAAAGGGCAAAATATAAAACTGTCAAGTAAAAAAATTCCTCAATATTTTTTTACAAAAACTTAGCAATTACAAATAGAATATTAGCCCTCTTCTTCTCCAACCCCATTTTCAGGGTCATAGGAGGCGGGATTTTCAAGATGAATTTTTCAAATTACATTTTCACACATATTTGTTTCACACACATTGCAGTAATCACGTTGATTTTTAAATATAGTCCGTCTACCTGGGGTCTGTGCTTATTAAATGTCTCTCTTGAGACCTTTCATTTTTAAGGTTAACAGTTTAATTTTACTGTAACTTTGCAAAAAAACATGCTTAAATATTTAGATAAAAAATGTGTTATCAGATATAAAAATATTACTATTTTGTAATCACTTTCTTCTTTAGGAACCCACTATGTGCCCACATATGTCCAGCACTAAAATTATATAAACGGTGAATTAACTGAAGAAGCTTTTTTTTTTTTGATATCTAAACATACCTTTCTCTACTGATACTCTTATCATAAATTTTGAAAATAAAATAAATTTATTTAAAAGGATCAGCATTTTAAGGCTGAATGAGACCTTATGAATCATAAGAATGAAAAAAAAAATTTAAACTTAGAAGTGCTAAGTAACTTGACCAATGGGTATTAACATACATATAAATAGCAAACAAACAAACAAACAAAAAACAAGGCTCTAGAAGAAAATTTAACCCAATATTTACTTTCTGCTTTTGAGTGAACAAACCAAAATTAGTAGATTGAGACTATGCCAGGTATTTTAATATATAGTTTCTTTTCCATCTCTTATCTAAGAACTTTTATTTTTAAGGCCAAACTTAAAAGGTCCTAGCTAATATTACTGACAGTAATTTCTAATTTATAATGTGACACATCTCAAGGCTATGTACTATTTCTATTTTTTTCTATCCTAATGGTTGACCTCAATCTTTCTTATTAATTTTACTTCATTCTAATTATATACCTTTCTCTATGCTGAATAATTCCTCCCCCTCCTTAGAATCCCCCCTCAGTTATTTTCTAGCCAAGTTACCCATTAAACTTTCATCATAAGTCAAGTTCTTCAATCATTTTCTTCTTGAGACTCTCACTGACTTCTTCACACATATTTAGCACAGGTGCACTATATTAATCAAAAAGATTGCATATATAAAAATTAATCTTAGGTTTTATTATTCTTTTTTAATCTAATATCTATGTGCCTCTATTGGGAACATTATTTAGTAAAACTGTTCTGTATACTTTATTTCCTATATATAGCTGTTTACCTAATGTTTGCAAAATGGCAAATAGCTTAAAATGGGCCGATTATAATTACCAAATGTAATTAATTATTTCTATCTATTGTTCTAATTTTTAATTAAGATGATAAAACTGTCTAGGTATAAATTTAATGTTTTTAATCATGGTAAAATTTTCTTAGCAACCCTACTCAAATAAGTGTGAGGAGAACATTACATGACCCCAACCAGTCTACCTCATAGACCAAAGAGGTACCATTAATTTCAAGTAAACTGGAGATATGTTACTATTTGAATTGGGTGAGTGTTGCCTACATACCTATACTGAATTTGAAATTATTTTCAGAGCACAGGGCTGAGTTGGCCCACAAACATTTGACTAAAGCAGAAAAACCAACGTTGTAGCACACAAATGGTAAAAATATAGTCTAATGATGTGTTGCCTGAAATTGAAATCTTATAATGTTTAAAAATCATGACGGTGGCTGTGAATGTTTAAAGAATAGTATCTCATAATTTTAAAATACTTCAGAAAGAATCAACAATTCATTTATTCTTAAAATTAAATTTTAGTTGCACAGGAAATAAAATTTATCTTTTGTAGATTTATGAGCCCTTTTAAACTGTTTCAGTCATCAAGGATTAGTCAGGATTACTCGGGATTTTGAGCACTGCTTATAAATGACCTGTGGAATCAAGCAACTTGTCTTATTAAATGCTTCAAAGTACTTATCCAAAATTTCCCTTCTGACATATCATGGCACCTCCCCACACCCACTCCTCCACACCTAAAATAAGTGAAGCAGATACCAACATAGTAAAACTTGCAGAGGGCTATGCTGATGATGGACATAGTGAAATACTTCTTAGACTAAGTTAGATGTCATTTTCCCATTAATTGGGTAAGAATGCCAATCACAAGTGTCTATTAAGTCAAGTCAAAAGTTTAACACAGTAACAGATTCAGAGTATAGATTCATCTATTTAAAACCCCCATGGTGATGAAAAGAGTTGTATACCTGGAACCAACATAATTTTTACTGACCAATGTAACCCTAATAAATTTAACAAAAAATAAAGAGAGAAAAAAAAAATAAATAAAAATTAAAAAACAAAAAGTCCATTGAAGAAAAGAGCATGTCTTCAAGTAATAGTAAGAAGTTGCTCCATGTGAAAAAAAAAAAAAAAAGATGAATTCATGATTGTGATAAACTGTTTTGGAGTGTAAAACTACAAGTTTCTCTTAGTTATGTTTTAATACTATTATTACAACCCTGTCCCAGGGAGAGTACTCACCCCATCTGGCCTGCCGTCACATGCAGTGACGATCAGAATGTAGCGATCGGTGCTCTCCCTGTCCAGTGCTTTCCCTAAGGTTAGAATCCCGGTACTAGTGACAGAGAAAACAAACAAACACATGAGACAAAAAATATATTATGTCACAGCGTCTTCCTGCTATTCTAACTATGTTTGATGTTTTTCCCTTTCAGCAAACATAGGCAGAATATTTAAGATGTATTATATTATATGATTCTAGGATCCATGATGAAAAGTGAAAAAATAAATGGCTTTTAAAGCTGTTGAGCTTCTGAAAAATAATAAAAACAAATGCTAAACTGAATGAGATAACTAAGTTAATGTTCTATCCTCCAAGAAAAGAACAAAACTATACTTTATTCATTCCAGGGAGAAAGCTATCTATCATGTTTGTGATTATTTCAAAAGTGAAAGATCACACTATAACACTTCCATAATCCTGTGAGTCAAGGAGTAGTTTCTTATAACTAACTAATCTATACCATCATTCCTTTTCATTGCCTCACATGTCCAATATGGAAATGCAAACATCTAAATTCCATCTTTGACAAATCCTAGCAATTAAATTTTATTTTTCCTTCTTTACTAATTAAAAAATATTAATAATTGAAGCTCATCATAGAAATTAGAAATTACTCAGTGGAATATTAAAACTTTTATAGATGTTATGGTTACTTTTGAAATATTTATTTTTATTCTCTATTAGAACAATAGTTAAACAGTTGCAATTGTTTTCAAAAGAGGACTCAAACAACATATATTTAATTTGTCATTACAAAAATAATTTTATAAGCATTTACTCTTTCATTATATAAATTATAAAAACAATTTTTTGTACATACACCAGAAATTTTACTATTTGAGTATTTTTTTTTTTTTTAATTTGGGTGTTCCCTAATTTAACTTATTATGTATAATAAAAGATGAACCATCTTTGGTAAAATTCTTATAATTTTAATATTACTTCTTACCAATTTATTATTCTGAATAAATGCTTCCAAATACTTAAGTCTTGATTCTCCAATGCAATTTATTTTATAACAGTTTGGTTACTACAAAGTTATGTAAGACAAGTTCTACACTTATGACTTTGATTGTACAATCTGACATTGTACATGACATTTTAATTATAGCTTGGTAAGCATCTATCTAGGAGGAGAGAATATATTACTATAACAAAACATGAAAATCTTTATCAATATAAAAAGATAATATGTTTCTGAATGATGAAGTGTTTTCATTTTAGTGCAAGTGCTTTTATTGTTATAGTGGAATTTATGCAATTAACATTACAAATGGTAGAGAGTCCACAGCAATGAATCAAAATCAGAGTCTCAGTTGCTCTGTTGTATATTGTGTTCAGCTTAATGTGGACTTAATAAATGTTCTAAACATATGGTATGGCTATGAAAAGCTGACTGCATCTTGTACAATTTTAAATGTTTTGTCTGAATAACTGAAAAACAATTCCCAGAGTTGTTCTTAGTAATCAGGTTTGGATCAATTTTCCACATCACAGATGGTTCAGATAATTTCATTCTAAAATGACATTCAGAGAAATCCAGTTATTGCTTCTAAGACTTATCCACAAGTAACTTAAGAACAAGAAAATCTGAAAACCTAGTCATAATACCAAAAAATAAGAATATTTAGTTATTGCTTTCCATTTTTTTCTACTTAGTTTAAGGTTCAAGATTTTATATTCTTCCTTATACATTGAATTAGAAAACTCACTAGAAATGTATCTCTTATTTCCATTTATGGACACATTATATGTAAAAAGCTAAATTTCCGTGGTTTGGTGATAATTATGGAGCTAGCCCTTTGCTTGAGATAACATGTGCCCCAATGTACTAGGCAGTTGGACAGAATATTTGGAAGGAAAAAAGAAAAAAAATTATTAGTGTCTTTTGTTATTCACAGCTGAAAGACATGTATGGGTACACACAGCATTTTTTCATAACATTTCAGGAATAACTGGCAAGGAGGAGTCTTACTATTAGCCAGATAGAAGTTATAGAGTGAGATAAATTAAGCTGCATTTAGGAACATAGTCATTCTGTAAGTTTATTATTAGAAATATATAAGAATCACTCCTGATAAAACATCAGTAATAGTGCAACTTAAATTTACAAGATTGAAAAGCACAGGAGTGATTATCAATGACAATGGTGAAGTAGGCAGGTACAGGAGGTGGTTGCTCTACAAAGGTTGACAGCAACCAAATAAGGTGGAATCACAAAACAGACAACTTTAAAATGGTAGAAAATCTTTGTTATTTTTACTGGTCCTTGCTCTACCACCCCAACACTCCAGCTTGGGGTTACCTTGAAGATGGCGGTCAACGTTTCCAGTGCGACCCTAGGATCCCTGTTCCTGGAAGTATCAGAACTGTATTTATTCCCAGAGAAATGTATTTGTCTTTTGTAACTAATCAGAAGACTGAAGGAATAATAAATGGGCTTGTCTTTGTTTTGCCTAACTCAGAACTCACTCAAGGCAGAAAAAAAAAGTGGGTATTACTGGTAAACATAAGGCAGGGAGCAACCTACCACTAACAGAGGCAAAGGATTACAGCTGAAGCATGCAAAAGAGCTCAAATAGCCTGGGAGGAAAAGCTGTGTAGAGAGTTTCCTGGAAACTAGGGCATTCAAAGTAGCTATGTATACTGGGTAATAGAATTAAATTGTGAGTCCAAAAATAAACCCATACATCTGTGGCCAACTGATTTTCAACAAAGATGCCAAGATAATTCAATAGAGAAATAATAGTTTCTTCAACAAATGATGCTGTAAAAATTGGAGATCTAAAACTGTAAAAGAATAAAATTGAACTATTGATACCATATCTGAAAATTAAGTCAAAATGAAATAGCAATCTAAATATAAGTGCTAAAATATAAAACTCTTAGATCAAAACATAGAGGAAAACATTAATGAAGTTGAATTTGACAATGGATGCTTAAATATCACATTAAAAGCATAAGCAGCAAAAAGAAAAATAGATATATTACAACTCATAAAAATTATAATTTTATGTCAAAGTACATTATCATTAAAGGTAAAAATCTTAAAAAATGGAGAAGGTCTTTGCTAACCCTATATCCAATGAAAGTCTGGTCCCCAAAATAATATAAGGAACACACATGACTTAACAAAAAGACAAACAGCCCAGTTACAAAATAGGCAAAGGACCTGAGCAGATACTTCTCCAAAAATGCTTACAAATGGTGCAGAAAAACAAACAAACAAATAACAACAACAACAAAACATTAGAAAAGATGTTCAGCACCATTAGTCATCAGGAAAATACAAATAAAAACTACAATGAAATAACACTTCACATCAACTAGGATGGCCATAATTAACAAAACAAAAGAAAACAAATTGAAAAATGACATGTTAAAGACGTGAAAGAACTGGAACCCTTGCATTAGTATATTGCTGGTGGAAATGTAAAATGGTCAGTCACCATGAAAAATAGTTTGGAGGAGATCCAAAATGGCGGCATGAGAGGAGAATGCCGATAACTGCCTGGGAAGGGCCTTGTGAACAGAGGGGAATCCACAGGGGAAACCCTGAGAAGAAACCTCAACTAAGAGAACCACACAACGCAGAACAACACACAAAGGTTAGAGAAAAAAGGGGAGAGCAGGAGAGGGAAAGGGAAGCAGCGGTTCGGGGACAGAGACTCAGAGCGCGGGGCTGGCAAAAACAAAGGGGGATTGGGGGACTACGGTCACAGTGGAGCTGGATCGAGGGCGGGCTGGAAGCCGAGACCTAGGGAGCGTGGAAGCCCCACAAGACTGTGGACAATTTAACATCGGAACGCAGTGCCCTAATCAGATCACAGAGCCTAAAGTGGAACAGGGACTGTGGAGCAGGGCGGCTGCACTTCCCGGCGGGCGGGGTGAGAGCAGGGCACCAGCCCACAACAGCTCAGCACCCCTGATTTACGGAGGAGATTGACTGTGAGGGAGCGCCTTCTGAGGACAGGGCTCTTGGAGTGAGGGCTGGGGCTGAGTGGGCACAGCTGCATTGGACGTGCTTGGAGTGAATCCGGCGGTCTCAACAGAGCCGGGAGCTTAGAGCGGCTGCCGCCTGAGCTACGGCCTGTGTGTGCAGGGCTTTCGGCGCCCCGCCCACCGGGCTGCAGCAACACTTCTGCTTGCTTGCCAGCGCACAGTTGGGCTTTCGGCACCCCGCCCACCGGGCCGCCCCGCAGAGCCGCTGCCTGCTCACCGGTGCGCTACAGGGCATTTGGCACCCTGCTCGCCAGGCCGCCGCAGCACCGCTGCCTGTGCGCGGGACCGGCTTTTGGCGCCCTGCCCACCGGGCCACTGCAGCGCTGCTGCCTGCTCGCAAGCACGCAGCTGGGCTTTTGGCGTCCCGCCCACCGGGCCTCTGGGGCGTTGCAGACTCCGGTGCAACTGGGCTGCCTGCCGGGACTCCGCGGTGTCATTGCCTGTGCATGGGACTGCGCAGCCAACCAGGGCCTCTGCCAAGCCCCAGCCCATCCAAGTGCTGCCTTGCGGGCGTGCCTTACAGATACAATAGAAGGAGGGGGAGCCAGGAGGAGAAAAGACCAGAGCTCCTGCGCCCCACCCCCACTGAACCACCAGCCCCCCTGCTGAAATAGGAATCTGCTATTGTGTCTCAGGCCCGCCCTAGCTCCTACTCACAGGCCCCCACCCTTGGCCACACCTTTACTACCCTGCTATCTAACAGCTAAAACAGCAACCTGAAGTGCCCCAGGACACAGAAGCTGTCTGCTTCCCCCAACCCTCTCCCGAAATCTCCTTCTCCCACAACTGAGTCCAAAAGAAAAAACAAAGAGAAGCCCATCTGATAGGCAAACCCCCAGAGGGAAAACAGACTCATGCGGAAAGCAAAAAGAACCACATCAAACACAATGCACACCTCAGAAGCCAAAGCCCCTCCAGAAGATCAGGGGCAGTCTTTAGTAAAGGACCTTGCACACTTGGAATCAAATCTAAGTGAAACAGAATTCACGGCTGCATTAATCAAGATACTCAGAGAGCTCACTCAATGCTGGCAAAGTACCCAGACACAGTTAAATGACCTCAACAAGAAATTTTCTGAGCAAAATGAGTACTTTACCAACAAAATTGAGAAGCTAGAGCAGAACCAAAAGGAACTCCTTGAAATGAAAGGCATCATGGGAGAGCTAAAAAAAGAACTGACCAGCATAGGAAGCAGGGCTGATCAGCTAGAAGAAAGGATCAGTGAAATTGAAGATACAAACATGGAAATGTCACAGAGGGAAGAAGAAAGGGAAAGGAAAATCAAGAGAAATGAAAGAGCCCTACAAGAACTTTCTGACTCCATCAGAAGGAACAATATTAGAATAATAGGGGTACCAGAAGGAAGCGAGATGAAATCTTCTCTGAGTCTACTAAAACAAATAGTGGATGAAAATTTCCCTAGCCTGTGGAAGGAATTACAGCCCCAAATCCAAGAGGAAAGCAGAAGCCCTAACTTCCTAGACCCTAGCAGATCTTCTCCAAGGCACATTGTTCTGAAGATGACAAAAATCAATGACAAAGAAAAAATCCTCAAGGCTGCTAGGGAAAAACAAAACATAACT
>PVKE010037974.1:0-15660 GCA_004027555.1 Craseonycteris thonglongyai
GGGGCGGGGAGAATCAAATACAATGAACACCTCAGTTTGCAAAGCCACTCAAAATAAAAACTCTCTGAAAAAGGAACTTACAGATTTGAAAGCATATAATCTAAGTGAAACAGAATTCAGGGCCTACAATTCTCAAGACATTCAGAGAGCTCAGTTAACACTGGCAAAGCACCCGGACACAGTTAAATGACCTCAATAAGAAAATTTCTGATCAAAATGAATACTTTACCAACACAATTGAGAAGCTAGAGCAGAACCAAAAGGAACTCCTTTAAATGAAAAAGCATACTGGGAGAACTGAGAAAAGAACTAAGCAGCCTAGGAAACAGGGCTGACCAGTTGGAGGAAATAATTAGTGACATAGAAAACAGAAACATGGACATTTTACACATGGAAGAAGAAAAGGATCTGTGTGTCAAGAGAAATGAAAAAGCTCTATAAGAACTATCTGCCTCCATTAGAAAAAACAACACCAGAATAATAGGAGTACCAGAAGGAAGTAAGTCAGAATCTTCTCAGAGCCTTTTAAAGCAGATAGTAGATGAGAACTTTCCTAACCTATGGAAATATGTGGAACCCCAAATTCAAGAGGAAAACAGGAGTGCTTACTACCTAGACCCTAGCAGATCTTCTCCAAGGCACATTGTTCTGAAGATTGCAAGTCCACCGGGGCAGGGGGGTGGGGGAGGATATACAATTTTCAAAGAAAAACCTATCAGGCTATCATCAGACTTCTCAGCAGAAACTCTGCAAGCCAGGAGGGAGTAGAACCAAATTTTCAAAATTTTAAAAGAAAAAATTTTCAGCCAAGAATTAACTATCTAGCAAAATTATTCATTACATATGAAGAAGAAATAAACACCTTTTGAGACATACAGAATCTGAGGGAATTCTCCAACATAAGGCTGACATTTCAAGAAATACTGAAAAAGTCTATTCGACCTAAAACAAAAAATCAAAATAAATTAGGAGGAGTTGGGACAACAAAGAAATAAAAAAGGAGGAAGAAATGGCTGTAGGAAATCCTCATATACCAAGCATCACTTTAAATGTAAAAAGACTGAACTCACCAATGAAAAGGCACAGCATAGCAGATTGGATTAAAAAACAAAATCCATTTGTTTGCTGTCTCCAAAACACATGCCCCAGCCACAAGGAGAAAAACAGAAAGTGAAAAGGCAGAAAACAATACTTCAAGCAAATAGGGAAAACAATACTTCAAGCAAATGGCAATCAGAGAAAAGCAGGAGTTGCCATACTGATACCTAACAAAATAGACATCAGGATAAACAGATAATATGAGACAAATATGAACATTTCATAATGATAAAAAAATAATAATATGTACTTTTTTAAAATACACCACAATCATTAATATATATGCCTCCATTCAGGAAGCACCAAAATATCAAAGCAACTACTAAAAGGTCTAAAAGGAGAAGCAAACAAAAACACAATTATAGTAGGGGACATAAACACCTCCTTGACAGCCATGGAAAAATGATCCAAACAGAAAATAAATAACAAAATTGATCAGCTTTAAATGACACATTACAGCAATTGAACATAATTAACATTTGTAGGACACTTCATCCAGCAACTATACATTTTTTCCAGTGCACATGGAACATTCTTACTGATAGACAATATGCTGAGACAAAAAACTAGCCTCAGCAACTTGAAGAAAATTGAAATCATATCAAGTGTATTCTCTGAAGATAAATCATTGAAATTGGAGATCAACTGCAAAAAGAAGTCACATATACATGGAGATCAAATAACATGTTATTAAAAAATGACTGAATCAATGAAAAAATAGAAGAAGAGATTTAAAAATGCATACAAACTAATGGTAATAAAAACACAATGTGTCAAAATTATTAAAATGCAGTGAAAGCAGCAATAAGAGAAAAATTTATATATTTCCAGGCCTAATCTCAAGAAACAAGAAAAAACACAAATCAACATCCTAACATCCCATTGTACAGAACTAGAGAAAAGAAGAACAAAAACAAAACAAGACACACAAAAAAAGGTCAGCAGAAGGAAAGAAATAATAAAAATTAGAGCAGAACTAAATAAAATTGAAAGCAGAAAATAATAGGGAAAATTAATGCAACAAAGAGCTGCTTCTTTGAAAAATTTTAAAAATAATAGACAAACCACTGGCTAGGCTCAACAAAAGACAATGAGAAAAGACACACCCAAAATTAGAAATGAAAGGGGAGAAATTATGACTGATACTACAGAAATACAAAAGATTATAAAAAAATATTATGAAAAGCTTTATGCCACCAAATTTAACAACCAGGAAGAAATGGACAAGTTTCTAGAAACATATAGTCTACCAAGACTAAATTTAAAAAAAAAAAAATTGATAACCTAAATAGACCAATCAACACTAAAGAAATTAAAACAACCATTCAAAATCTCCCCAAAGGCAAAAGCCCTGGACCAGATGGTCTCACCAACAAGTTTTATCAAACTTTCAAAGAAGAATTAATGCCTATCCTCCTCTGACTTCCAAAATATTGAAGAGGAGACAATACTCCCCAACTCATTCTATGAAGCCAACATTACCCTAATACCAAGACCTGTCACAGATAACACACAAAAAAATAAAACTATAGATGAATATCTCTGATGTACACTGATGCAAAAATTCTCCATATATATATGCAAATAAAGTACAATGATGCATTAATACAATTATACAGAATGATCAAGTGGGATTCATTCCAAGGGCACAAGGATTGTTCAACATACACAAATCAATCAACATGATACACCCATAAACAAAATAAAAGGTAAAAACCATGTGATTATATCAATTGTGCAAAAAAAGCATTTCACAAGATACAACATCCAATTATGATCAAAACACTGAATAAAATGGAAATAGAAACAAAGTACCTCAATGTTATGAAGACCACATATGACAAACCCTCAGCTAATATACTAAATGGAGAAAAGCTGAAGCCTATTTTTATATCAGAAATAAGACAGGGATATCCCCTGTCACCACTACTATTCCATGTAGTATTGAAAGTTCTAGCCAGAGCAATCAGGCAAGAGAAAGAAATAAAAGCTATCCAAATTGGGAGAGAATAAATCAAACTGTCACTTTTCAAAGATGATATGATTCTACATATCAAAAATTCTGACAATTCCACCAGAAACCTATTAAAAACAATAAATGGATATAGTAAAGTTGCAGGATACAAACGCAATGTACAAAACTCAATTGCATTTTTATATGCCAACAGCAAACTTCAGAAAAGGTAATAAGAAAATCAATATATTTTGAAATTGCAACAAAAAGAATAAAATATCTAGGAATTAACTTAACAAAGATGTAAAGGACTTATACACAGAAAATTATAAGACATTAGAAAAAAAATTGAAGACACAAAAAAATAGAAAGACTTCCCATGTTCATGGATTGGAAGAACCAACATAGTTAAAATGACCATATTACCCAAAGCAATACACAGATTTAGCACAATTCTCATCAAAATCCCACAGACATTCTTCCAAGAAATCAATTTTTAAAAGTCAACAGATTTGTATAAAACCACAAAAGACCCCAAATCACCAAAACAATCCTTGGAAAAAGAATAATGCTGAGCACATCATGCTTCCTGATTTCAATCTATATTACTAAGCCTCAATAATCAAAACATCTTGGTATTGGCAGAAAAACAGACACAGAGACCAATGGAACAGAATTGAAAACCCAGAAATAAACCCACAAAGATATGGACAGATAATTGACAATGAAGGAAAAAATTGCACCAGGGAAAAGAAAGCCTCTTCAGTAAATGGCCCTGGGGAAATCGGAAAACTACATGTAAAAGAATAAATCTGAACTTGGAACTGTCACCATCTACCAACATTAACTTAAAATGAATTAAAGAACTCCACATAAGACCCAAAACAATAAACTGTATAGAAGAAAACATCAGTAATAAACTTATAGACCTTGGGTTTAAGAAGGACTTTATGAACCTGACCTCAAAGGCAAGGGAACTAAAAGCAAAGATAAATGAATGTGACTATATCAAAGCAAAACTCTCCTGCACAGCTAAAGAAACCATCAACAAAGCAAAAACACAGCCAAATGAAGGGGAGAAAATATTTGCAAATAATGTCTCTGACAATGGGCTAATATCTAAAATATATCTTTAACTTGTGCAACTCAATAACATAAGAACAAACAACCCAATTAAAAATTCGGCAGCAACAGACCTGAACAGACACCTCACTCATGACATACAAATGGCCAACAGATATATAAAAAAATACTCAACTTCATTAGATCTTAATGAAATGCAAATCAAAACCACAATGAGATACCACCTTGCACCTGTTAGAATGGCTATTATCAACAAGACAGGGAATAACAAGTTCTGGAGAGACTGGAGAAAAAGGAACCCTCATACACTGCTGGTGGCAATATACATTGGTACTACAGCTAACCAGGACAATGTGAAAGTTTTCAGAAAATTGAGAATGGCGCTACCATATCACTGTGTAATCCCCATCCTGGGTATCTACCCAAAAATTTTGAAAGGCTTAGTCCACAAAGATATATGGACCTCAAAGCAGCACTGTTCACAGTGGCCAAGTCAGGAAAAAATCATAATGCCCTTTGCTAGGTGACTGGATAACAAAGATGTGGTGCACATTTACAATGGAATATTAGTTATAAGAAAAGATGAAGTACTGCCTTTTGTGACAACATGGATGGTCCTTGAGATCACCATGCTAAGTGAAATATGTCATATAAAACTGAAAGAAACAACCCATGGACACAGTCAATAGTTTAGTGGTTACTTGATGGTAAAGGGGAGGTAGGAGTGGGATGTTGGGAGAGGGAGCCAAATATATGGTAAAGGAAAGAAAATTGACTGTGGGTGGTGAACACAGGTAATACAACACATAGACATGGTATTATAGAATTGTACACCTAGAACATATGTAATTTTTACTAATCAATGTCACCTCAATAAATCTAAGAGTAAAATAAATAAAATAAAAATATGAAGATTTTTTCAAAATTTGACATCTTAAGGCCATCGTTTTTGTAATTCGCTTTATTGGAAAACTTAATTATGCATTCAGAATCTTTCATACACAAAGGAACTATTAATGCATTCAACTGCTTTTTATTTAATTTAAATTTTAAATAGGTAATAGGCTTACAGTTTTCAAGTATTTAAATAATATACAAAGATACTCATTGGGAATCTCATTCAGTTTTCATTTCCTGTCCACAGAAAAAAAACTTTTCTTAATACTTCAGGGGTTCCTCTATGCAAGTATATATGCCTGTAGATGCTGCTATACTTACGTTTTCCTTTTCCAAAAAAGAACATACTTTATACACTATTCTGCATTTTATAAACTTCATCATTATAAATCTCACCTAAGAAATTGTATGCATTTAAAGTGTACAGTTGGTTAAGATTTGAAAATTGGGGGAAAGCTGGGATGGCTTAGCGGGTAAAGCGCTCACTTTGAAGCCCTGAGGACCGAGGATCGAATCCCGGTCCCAGCCCATGCGGACCCACATGCTGAACTGGGGAGTGCCCCCAGTTCAGTTCTTGCCGGGACCTATGTGGGAGGCTCCCGGCCCAGTTCCTGCCCTACGCAGCCTTGTGCCCATCTGTGGAGTGAAACTATACGGAAAACTAATGTCAACTATAAAGACTGTTCTGGGCCCTCCCCCTTCTCTCTGTCTCTCTCTGTCTCTGTTTCTCTCTGTCAAAAATCAATAAAATAAATAAAAATTAAAAAAAAATATTTGAAAATTGGGATACATCCTCGAATCCACTACAATGGTCAACATACAACATATTTGTATCACTCCTACAAGATTCCTCATGTTCTTATGCAATATACCCTTTTCTTGAGCTCTGGCTTTAGGAAGCCACTAAACTGTTCTGTGTCACTATATATCAAGTTCCATTTTCTAAAATTTTATAAAAATCAGGGAAGTGAGGATGGCTCCGTAGGTTAAGAGCTCACTTTGCAGTCCTGGGGACCAAGGATCCAATCCCAGCCCAGGACTGTGTAAACCTATATACTGAACTGAAGTGTACTTCCCATTTGGTACTCACCACCCCCACCCCCTCCGTCTCCTAGTTCAGTCACTGGCTTGAGGGGGGCGTGCCTCCCATGTGGGAGCCCCCAGCCTGGTTCCCCCCCTGCGCAGCCCCCACCCACTTGTGTGGAACAAAACCATGTCAAAAACTAGTGATGTGGAGAAGCCGGGATGGCTCAGTGGGTTAGGCGCTCACTTTGCAGCCCTGGGGACTGGGGATCGAATCCCGGCCCCAGCCCGTGCGGACCCATATGCTGAACTGGGGAGTACCCCCAGTTCGGTTCTCACCGGGGCGAGACCCCGGCCCAGTTCCTGCCCTGTGCAGCCCCAAGCCTGCCTGTGGAGTGAAACTATGTGGAAAAACCAATGATGTGCAACTATAGAGACTGTTCTGGGCCCTCCCCCTTTTCTAAGTCTCTCTCTCTCTCTCTCTCTCTCTCTCTCTCTCTCTCTCTGTCAAAAACAATAAAAATAAATAAATCTTTAAAATTTTATTAAAATGGAATTATATACCCTTTTATCCTGGCTTTTTTCTCCCAGCAAAATGATTTTCAGATGCACCAGTATCACTTGTCTATTCTTTTTTATCATTGACTACTTACATGGTATGAACAAACAAAAGCTCATAGACACAGACAGCAGTTTAGAACAGTGGTTCCCAACCTTTTTCCACTTGTCCTTTTACACCCATTTCTGTACATTGCACCCCTTGTTTTTAAAACAACTGTTTTAAATACTAACACTCTTGTTCAGTGCCTATATTAATGTAAAATAGTGGAAATGAGGTAAGAAGTTAGAAAAAAATTACTACACTGAAAGTATAAACCAGAGATTTAATTTTACAATAATAGTAACACAGTTAAATATTGATAACAATGATCAAGTATTTAACAAACTTTTGATATATTATTAATAATATTTGTGTTATCTGAAAAGTCTATAATAATTGTTATACAGAGCACTAGCCAATAGAAACATTGCTACTGAGATCGTTGAGCTTGCTTTGATACATTTAGTTTCTTGAAATCAGGCTTAAAAGATGCCAGATACAGTCTTAATTCTGAACTTGCATTAAGCTTGTTGTGGTATTTTTTTTTTTTATGAAGAGAGAAAGATTTGTCACTTGTGAATTTTTATTGAATGTCCAGGAATATAACTTTATATACTATTTTTAAATCTTTCAATATATTTCCATGGGTATATATATTTTTAAATATATACTTTCAGTCTATTTTAAAATTATTAATACTCACTAATTTATCAAGAGAATGAAATACCTCAGTATTGGAGTAGTGTAAAATAACATCTATCTGGGGAAGACCGGATGGCTCAGTGGGTTAAGCACTCACTTTGCAGCCCTGGGGACCAAGGATCGAATTCCAGCCCCGACCTGTGCGGACCCATGTGCTAAACTGGACCCTGGCCGAGTTCCCGCCCTGTGCAGCCCCACGCCCACCTGTGGAATGAAACTATGTGGGAAAACCAATGATGTGCAACTATGGAAACTATTCTGGGCCCTCCCCCTTCTCTCTGTCTCTGTATCTCTCTGTCAAAAACAATAATAATAATAATAATAATAATAAAATAACATCTATCTTATTTCTAATATTCTAGTTTTTTAAATAATGTGATTTAAAAAGTAATATACATAATTTTTAATATTTTCTGTCATTTTCTTTTTATTTATTTTATTTTTTTAATTTATTGCGATGACATTGGTTAGTAAAATTGCATGAGTCTCAGGTGTACAATTCTATATAATACATTATCTATGCGTTGCTTGTGTTGTATTGTGAGCATACAATGACTTTTTTTTTTTAAAGAGAACATTGCAGTTCAGCATGAGTAAGCCCTTGTGATCTGTACATGGATTGAGAATCAAAATTATCTTTCAAAAAACATGAGATGAGATACTTTATTTCATTCTTGGAAACGTTTCCAATTCAGGTGTTTTACTTTGTATATGCCCAGAAGCAGGAACAGGATAGTTACATGAGGCGGCCCCTACAGGAAAGAGACTACCTGCTGTCCGGAAGGAAGTACAGTAGCTGGATACAAAAACCCAGTTAGGAGACTGAGGGCAGGATGATGCCAACTTCTGAAAGCAGGGAACTGAAGGGAGCTAGTGATAGGTGAATGGAAATATGCACTTATTTCAAGAAGTACTGTCCTCGGCGGTGAAAGAAGCAAGTAACAATTATTTCTAAATCTCAGATTCCCACCATTTGTCTGATCCTGGTGTCTCCTCAATAACCTTCCACATTCATGTTCTCATAGGTCCCCAGTAAACAAGAAAACATTCTTCCCTTGTGGATGCCTATGTTTAGGCATAAACATTAATCATAATAACAATCATAACAAGGGTTTTTCACATTTGAACGGTTTAAAATTCATACACATTTGTTCTCATTCTGCCTAATTAATCCACTCAGTTGAACATCTCATTAAAATTAATAATCCATTCTCCACTTGGAAGCAAAATGATCACCATATCTTTCAAAGGTTTCCTTTCCACAGCCCAAATATCTTTCATTTATTTAATCATTTTTCTTGAATTAGAATTTGGGGACCCTGCATATTTTGAAAGCTATAACTTCATGTCCTTGCCAACATTGATTTCAGGGTTAATACACATTTGATGTGACCAATGAATGATGGGATGATAGAATGAGATTATCTTATTTCTTATGAGGAAATTACTTTCTTTGCAGACACTCTAAGACTCTGTCTAAATGTCTTCTTGGCTCTATTCAGAAGTTCAGTGCCAAAAGTATCCAAATCTACAACTTCACTCATTTTTGAACTTACCATTTTCTCTAGGCGTCTCAGAGAAGACTTGAGAACACAAAGTTAGTGGCACCATGATTAGAAGAAAGGTGGCTAACATAATCTTGCGTGAATTAGTCATTTTGATGTAAAATATAAAAACATGGAATCCCAGCGACATTTCTTTAACTCCTGCATAGATTAAAACAGCATTTTTTTTCTTCACTTCTTTCCTGTAAGCAAATAGGAGAAATATGACCCAGGTCAGTTTCCCTCTGGAAATCTGGCTTTATCACTTCCTAGGATACAGGGGAAGATTGCTATCTGTGCTTGGCCCATGGTGGGGAATTGAGGACAGGGTTGGGGTGGGTCAGCTATGGGCTTTGAGAGAGGTAATATCACCTGGCAACACTAGCTCTGAAAAGTGAAGAAAGGCCTATCTGATCACAGGCCTGCTCTCATCCCACCTTTCTTCCTGAAGAAGGTATGAGAAGCTTGAAGAAATAGGGAAGGTTCCAGATCTTTAGAAGATTTGCCTGAATAAATTTTTGCATGAGTCTGGGTGAGTAAGTGAATTCAAGGAGAGAGCACAGGGAAAAAACAGACTCAGAGTTTTCTCATCTGAAAGAAAAAAAATGTCCCTGGTAACCAAGCAGCAATGGAGGGAGAATTGAGAAATGTAAGGATAAAAACAAAGGTGCCAAACAAATGTATACACATTTTGAGAAAGAAAAACTATTAAAATTGTAATGCTCAATATACACATATATATGTTACTATATATATATATATATTACTCAAAATGTAACAAAAGATGTATATAAGTCACATTTGACATGTGCAATTACTAAGGTGACCAGATGTCCCGCTTTTGGCGGGACAGTCCCAATTTTTAATAATTTGTCCCGCATCCCGCGGCATTTTTAAAAAGTCCTGATTTTTGGAAAGAATGCACGACAAGCTAGGGAACGGCGGGAGATAGACCAAATTTTTCATCAAGAACCCCCTCCGCCCCGGTCAATGGTGTCCCGCTTTACCTATGTTCAAATCTGGTCACCTTAGCAAATACAAGAGGTGCTCAAAGTGGTTACCATCAATATTTATGTAATACAAAGATAACAACTCTTAAAATGTATAAATTTTCCTGGCACCCCCAATATAAGAACCATGGAAGAGACCCAGAACTAATAATGATAGAGCCATATAAGTTCCCAGGACCAGATAGACTAAGATGCAAGCCTACTGTCTAATATTAGAGAGGATTATAGCTTTTTTAAAAGAACTCTTAAGGTTTTCTAAGGAGAGAAATAAATTAGAACAGACAAGTTAGGAGGGTCAAGGATGTTAAATTTACACTCTTTTTTCTAGACTCTGTTTTCCCCATTGACCTTTCTTGGGTTGTACACACACACACACACACACACACACACACACACACACACCCCAACACTGCTCTTCATCCCCATGACAAAAATTTCTTTTTAAACTTACCTGGTTTAACCATCAACAAAAAATATATAGTTCTAAGCATACGTTGGATATCTCTCAACTTCTTTTAAGCCTCCTCTGAAACACTGAAGCCCATCAACTAGGCACTTCGGTCAAGTCAGATCACTCTGCTGTCTTCCTCCAATATATTGTAACCAGCAGGGATGTGAGAGCAGCAAAGAATATGGGATCACAGGGAAATGGACTCTAGACTGTACTTTGTCTTCATACATATGACAGTAATGAAAACCTTACATGACCATAAAGCTATAATGCAATGCAGATACTATTTATAAGCTCACATGAAAACTCACACACTCTCACACACACACACATTCTTAAGAATGGCAGCCCTTCTTCCTGCTTTTTGTGCTTTTATTGTTATTTTCAGGATGATAGCATACAGTAGAGATTTAAATAAAACATTCCCCTCAGATTTATGTTATTTATCTTGTTCAGAGTAAGGAATGTGTATATATGCTACCTCTACAATTTTTTGCAATTTGGACTTATTAATCCTATAGTATGGGAAATATACCCAAGATATATCAAGTAGCTGATATTTACTTTTACATCTCCAGCCCCTTAAGTATATAGGCTGTCCATGCAAGAAGGTAATGCCAATATTTATAATCATGAAGAGTTGCTTTCTCCAGGACACTTCCATGCGTCAGTGCCCATAAAACTAAACTAGAACTTCTAATGATTGCTCTGAGCAAGAACTCAGGAGCCACCCACCTTTTATTTGTTGTTAGATCACTTGAATTCAGTTTAATCTCTTAGTATCTGAAATAAATCCTAAGGATTATAACCTGAATTTACTAGAGATCCTTGGATTTGACCCATTGTTGAGGCCCTAACTGGCCTTGTAGCCCGCACCTCTCACACTGATGTCAGCATTATATGTCTTTGTCTTAAAAGACTTTGTTCCATGTCTGAGAATACCCTACACAGTCCTTGCTCTCGGATTAGAAATTTGGATGACTTAGTGAGGAAAGTTCCCAAACCCACCCCTCCTCCTATCACCCAGGCTTGAGAAAATGTGGGTGCAGAAACTCTGCAGGTGGAAAATGCAGAACCGTAGTGCTTGAAGTCTGCTTTTCTACATTAATGGGCAGAGGTAAGAATAGAATTTAATGATCTTGAATGCACCAGGGACATCAGAAGGGCAAGACTTCTCAAAAACTTCTTCCCTGCTTTGGGAAATTTCAGGGACTTGGAGAAAATTATGGCCTGTTGACTGCACAAATATCAGGGTGTCCATGTACAGTTTTCCACATCTCTCTGAGCCTGTGAGACTAAGAATTCCTAGTAACTCTCTTACTGCTAATCAAATTGACAGCTCCATGGCTAATGTAAAAAAAAAAAAAGTTAAATAAGAAAAAAACTAAGCCAAAAAATAACACCCAAGCCCTATCACACAAATTCCATTATAGACGTAAAGACTTTCTACCAAGTAAATCTGCTATAATTCCAAGCTGTTCAGGTGAGAAACTTTGGCTACTGAAGCCACTGCTGACTGAAGCAGTGGGGGGTGGTTTTTCTACCATGAACCTTTATGGAGGCTGGAAAAGGTCAATAATGATAAAAGCATTTCTGGAGTTCTTTCGCTTTAAATCCTGACCTTGCTTGGTAAAGACAACTGCTCTGCTTCCCTAATTTAGGACTATGCCTCACTCAGACATACACATTTTTGCTGTAACTTTCCTTGAATTTTAATTTTTGGCACTTCTGCCAAGTTATATTTTTCTTTTCACACTTTAGGACCTGCTTGTGTTGCCTTAAGTGTGAACTCTATTTCCCAACCTGTTGGTGACAGACCTCCAGTTGATGCATTACACTTCTCACTGGGGCAAACTGGGAAATGCCATGGTATGTGTTCTCCAGGTACGTAGCATACTTTCAAAATTTATTTCCAACAATAGAACTAAAGCACATATCAAGCCAAGGGGCAAGAATTTACCCCTTCTAATTCTCAGAGAACAATCTCCTTGATAGCAAGCTTGTTTTAAGTGTGTTATTTTCTACTGTTCACACCATGTGAAACAGAGTAAAAACCTAATAAATGCATTTAGAACAAATGAGTTGTTGAATAAGTAAATTTCGGGTTCCTTTAGACTTATTGTTTTTATCACTCTACTGTGACCTGTATTTTCAAAGTAATTCATATAGATTAATTTATACATTTGTTTTTCCCACCTCCATTTTCTCTCCATTAGTCTCTCCTGTGTACAATAAGGAGCCTGCCTGTTTGTCTGTCACTCTCTCTTACCTTCCTCTTGGTAGATTGTGGATCTTTGAACATATTGCTTTAGATAATGTGAAAAGGTCATGCAAATGTTCTTATTGCCCAGAAAAGAATAATCACAGCAATAAATAAGCCACAACCAATGACTTACTTAGTAAAGATATGTGGGTATAAATTACTTAACCTTTGCTATTTAGTCCACTGGGTTGAAGAGGTGGAGATACTACTCTTATTTCTGGGAGAGTAATTTGATGCAGACATATTTATATTTTTTAGTGTTGAAAACTGAGAAAGTGTTTTAGGGTTTATTAAAAGAAAGATAAAATATTGGGACAATTCAAAGATAAAACCATGACAAAAATGGAAGAGAAGCGCAATTAGAGAAAAGGAGATTTGAAAAGAACATAACAAAAGTATGTACAAGTCAGGAGCTTTCATAAAGAATGAAGAGCAAATATCTGCAGTGAGCCAACAGAATATGGAAAGGCTATTTTGGCACAGAGATATATAACATTGGCAAGGGAGATTGTTAGTAACTGGATCTATAAGGAAATGACTCGGCTCAGTCCTAGGTTTGTAACAATTACATGCAATCTTCATGGGACATGACAGTATGTGAACTCCCCTCTCAAAAAGGCCAGATGAGAGGGGGGAGGAGGGGAAGAGTTGTGGGGGGAGGTGGGAGTGGGCACTGGATATAAGGTGATGGAAGGGGAACTGATACTGAGTGATGGGCATATAATACGATGCATGAATGATGTGATGTGGACTTGTACATCTGTAAACTATCTAATTGTTACCAACCAATGTCACCTCATCAAATTTAACAATAAATTTTAAAAAATTAAAAATTTAAAAAATTTTTTAAAAGGCCAGATGGTGACTAACCTGGACCATAATTAACTAAGAAGGCAAAATGCAACTGGAACAATTTCTATGATTTACCTACACAAAAAATTTTAGTCTCTCACACTTTCTCATCATCCCATGAACTCAAAGATGTCTCTCTTCTCCAGAGCTTATGGTACTCTTTGTCGTTGTAATGTCTCTTCCCATTTTTGTTTTTGCTTTTTTTGGGGCGGGGGGGCGGAGCCTTTGCCTCCAGGGTCATTCACTCCCCACTGGACCAAACTTGCGTAGATTAACTTAGTGAACTCATAACTACAGCCCAAGTTCATAATTTAACCATTGATTTGGTGGTGAGGTTCTTCTGCCTTGAAGGTCTTTTCCACCATGGTTCTCTTACGTTGCCTTTAGGAGTTGGCTCAAATATGAACTCTTCTTTTCCAAGCATACTCACTTCAGGTAATTCCTTCTCTCCTATAACTTCCATCTCTCACACTCTTCTCTCCTTTCTACATAAACATGTTTTGCTGTCTTCCTTTTTTGTTTTTTGTTTTTTCTTTTATTGTTAAATTTATTAGGGTTACATTGGTTAGTAATAATTACATAGATACTATTTCCATCACTGTATATTTACCTCCCCCTCCCTCCTCTCCCATCCCTCTTCCCCCTTATCCTCAGGTAACCACTAAATTACTAACTGTGTCTGAGTTTTTGTTTCTTTGTTGCTTTCAGTTTTACATTTCACATATGAGTAAATTCATGTGGTTCATGGCTTATTTTGTTTAACATGATGATCTCAAGTTCAATCCATGTTGTTGCAAGTGGCAGAACTTCATCTTTTCTTATTGTTGGTAATATTCTATTGTGTAAATGTACCACAGCTTTTTTATCCAGTCATCTATCAAGAGGCACTTTGGTTATTTCCATGTCTTGGCCACTGTAAACAGTGCTGCAATGACATTGGGGTACATATGTTTTAATGAACTAAAGTTTTCAAGTATGGGGGGTAGATACCCAGAAGAGGGATTGATGGGTCATAGGGTAGCTCAATTCCCAGATTTCTAATGAATCTCCATACCACCTTCTAAAGTGTCTGTACCAATTTACATTCCCACCAGCAGTGTATGAGGGCTCCTTTTTGTCCACAGCCTCTCCAGCACTTGTTATCCCTTGTCTTGTTGATTCTAGCCATTCTAACAGGTGTAAGATGGTATCTCATTGTGGTTTTAATTTGCACCTTCCTAACTGCTAGTGATGTTGAGCATTTCTTCATATGTCCATTGGTCTTTTGTATGTCTGCATAGGTGAAGTGTATCTAGGTCTTCTGCCCATTTTTTTAATTGGATTGCTTGCTTTTTTTATTGTTGAGTTGTACCAGTTTTTTATGTATTTTAGATACTAGCCCCTTATCCAAGGCATTATGTGCAAATATTTTCTCCCAATTGGTTGGTTGCCTCTTGCTTTGCTGATGGTTTTCCTTGCAGTGCAGAAGCTTTTTGGTTTGATAAAGTTCCATTCATTTATTTCTGCTTTTACTTCCCTTGCCTTTGAGGTCAGTTTCATAAAGTCTTGCCTGAACGCATTTCTGTGAGTTTAATACCAATGTTTTCTTCTACACAATTTATTGTTTCAGGTCTTATGTGAAGGTCTTTAATCTACTTTGACTTAATTTTGGTATATGGTGACAGATCACAGTTCAGATTCATTTTTTGTATGTGGTTTTCCAATTTTCCCAGCACCATTTGCTGAAGAGGCTTTCTTTTCCCCACTTTATATTTTTTGATCCTTTGTCAAAAATAATCTGTTCACATATTTGTGTGTTTATTTCTGGGTTTTCAATTCTGTTCCATTGGTCTGTGTATCTGTTTTTCTGCCAATACCAAGCTGTTTTGATTATTGAGGCTCTGTAGTATGAAGTCAGGCAGTGAGATTCCCCCAGCTTTATTCTTTTTTCTTAGGATAGCTTTGTTGATTCAGGGTATTTTGTGGTCCCATACAAATTAGATGATTTTTAAATCTATTTCTTGAAAGAATGTCCATAGTATTTTGATGGGGATTCCTTTGAATCTGTATATTGCTCTGGGTAATATGACTGTTTTTTGTTTTGTTTTTGGTGGGTTTTTTTATTATTATTATTATATTTTATTGTTAAATTTAATGGGGTGACATTGGTTGGTAACAATTAGGTAGTTTCCAGATGTACAAG
>PVKE010037975.1:0-15654 GCA_004027555.1 Craseonycteris thonglongyai
CCATTTCTCTCTCAATCTGTCTCTCTCTTTCTGTCATGAATTAAAAAAAAAAAAAAAAAGCAAAAAAAGCTCAGGTCCATAAAAGTTAATGGTTTAACCTGTAAGTTTAATTAAAAAATATATGGGATCTACCTTCATGCTTCATTCTCACAGCTCTTATCATTTCTATCATTTAGGCCGATCCTGCTCTATAATTAAAAAATGCTTGTTTCATGTCTTAATTTAAGCATCCTGAGAACCAAAATTTAAGCTTAGCACTTAATGTGTTCCTCAGTGACCCAGACCAACTTCTAGTTGAATTATATATACACTTCCAGTTACTGAGATGAAAAACGTGTATATACTATCTGCTTGTGATAAGGTTTTATTGATGTATGCTAGTAATGGTCTCATTAGACAATCAGTCCTGTCTTTTCATTACTGTCAGACAAATGGTTTATGAGCAACTGTTTTAGAACTCAAAGCATCTTCATTTTGGTGGAGCAGACATCCTTTACAATTATTTGGCTAGCAGTCAACCCTTCTATATATTAGATCAAATCATCCATTACTTGCAAGCACATTTCGCAACTCATCTATCTTGAGGGAATCATCAGAAAATTTCATGGCTAGGGGAAGTCGGGATGGCTCACTGGGTTGAGCGCTTGCTTTGTAGCCCTGGGGACCAAGGATCAAGTCCTGGCTGCAGCCCATGCAGACCCATATGCTGACCTGGGCTGTGCTTCCCATGAGGGAGGCCCCTCGCCAGTTCCCGCCCTGCACAGCCCCCGCCCACCTGTGTGGAATGAAACCATGTTGAAAACTGATGACTTACAACTATGGAGACTGCTCTGGGCCCTCCCCCTTCTCTCTGTCTCTCTCTGTCTGTGTCTCTCTGTCTCTGTCAAAAACAATAAAATAAATCTTTAAAAAAAAGATATTTCATGGCTAAATTAGATATTTAAAAAAAATAAATTGAATGAGCAACATGAATAAAAGAATCAAATTAATGAATGGTTCTTATATTGCCAACTTTCTCTAAAAAAATTTTTAAGCACTGGGTCAGGTGTTCTTAATTTGCCCACCCCACTACTATCTGGCTTCTTCTTCCAGTGTTCTGACACATCCACGTTCCTAATGAGGTCTATGCTTTCTGTTCTCCTTTTGGCCTTTCAGCTTATCTGACAAGGATCTCTCTGAAATTGTCTTCTTTTGTTTGGTAACATCTCTTTACTAGTTTCTTTCTCCCTTTGTTCTTCTCAGCTCTTACTGTTGATTCCCCTTCCTCAACTCATCTCATTTGGGCTCTTCAGTGTTTGGTAATAAGCCTTTTTTTTCCCCCCTCCTAAAGGCTTTATTCTGCAGATCTCATAAGTTTCCATAGATTTAAGTACAGTCTATATGCCGGTGATTTACAATTTATGCTCAGAGCCTGACTTGTTTTCAGACCTGTGAAATTCACATCTACGTGCCCATTTGACATCTTCATTTGGCTGTTTTATGACCATCTTGCATTTAGCATCACTTTTGTCAATCCCATCCCATCCATAGTCTTACTCACATCAGTAAATAGTATGAACTTTTTCCTCAACTGCTTAATCCAGAAACCTGGGAACAGCCCTTTATACTTTCTTCTCCCAATCCTTCCATTTCCAATCTATTAATAAGTCCTGCACGTTTTACTCACAAATTACATCTCATATCTTACCACTCTCCACACCCATTACCAGCACTCCAATTTAAGCCATATACTATAGTAGTACTTGGAACTACTTCAACAGTCTCCTGGGTTTCCTTACTCCATTTACTGAATCTCTCTGCAATCTTTGCTCTCTATAGCATCCAGAATGAGCTTTTAAAAATAGGTTTTGCTACTTGTCTGCTTTAAGACATTGTAATGGATTTTCATTGCACTTTAAATCAAACCCAAACTTTATATATTGGCCTAATGATAAATCCTGCATCTCTAGAATCTCAACTCATATGTTTCACTATATTCTGGTCATATTGTCCTTTACTTCCCTTCCAAGATATCTTACTCACTTTACCATCTCTGTTCATTCTATTCTTTCTTTATGGAATGCTGTTTCCCTGAAATTTCACTTGGCTGGCTTCTTCTCAGCTGAATTATCACCTTGTAAGGGTTATATGAAGATTAATTACTCTTTCTAAATAGGATCCTTCCTTACATTATTCTCTATCATACTATTAAATTTGATTCTTTCATTGCATTTTGTACTTAATAATTTTTATACATGGGTTTTGCTTAGTTATTATTATTTTTTAAAGATTTATTTATTATTGTTTTTTACAGAGACAGAGAGAGACAGAGAGAAGGGGGAGGGCTCAGAGCAGTCTCCATATTTGTTTGTCATCAGTTTTCAACATGGTTTCTTTCTACACAGGTGGGTGGGGGCCGTGCAGGGCAGGAACCAGGCTGGGGGCCTCCTGCATGGGAAGCTCACACCAGTTCAGCATATGGGTCTCCACAGGCAAGGCTAGGATTCAATTCTCAGTCCCCAGGGCTGCAAAGTGAGCACTTAACCCACTGATCCATCCTGGCTTTCCCTATTATTATTATTTTTAACCTTTAATTGTTAAATTCATTGGGGTGACATTGGTTGATAAAAATGACATAGGTTCCAGGTATACAATTTGATATTACATTGTCTATACATTGCATTATGTGCTCATCACCCAGAGTCAGTTCTCTTTCGCTCACCATATATTTGATGCCCCCTCCCTACTCCACTCCCCTACTTTCCCACCCACCTTCCCCATAGTTATTATTTTCATCTCCTCACTGTAATACAAACTCCATGAACTTTTTGCTCAGTGCATAGTACATAGTAAATATTTTAATTTTTCTTTTTTTAAGATTTATTTTTTAAAGAGAAAATATGAGAGACAGACAGAGAGCGAGAGAGAGTGAGAGAGGGAGAGAAAGAGAAAATGGGAGAGGGCCCAGAGCAGTCTCCATAGTTTCACATCATTAGTTGTGACATGGTTTCATTCCACACAGGTGGATGCGGGACCATGCAGGGTGGAAACTGAACTGGGGGTCCCCTGCATGGGAGGCGAAAACCTTTGCCTCCGAGCCACCTTGGTGGTTACCAGTAGTGCCACAGTTCAGCACATTGGTTTTCACAGGCCAGGGCTGGGATTCGATCCCCAGATGTCATGGTTGCAAGACAAGCAAGCGGTTAATTTGCTGAGCCACCCTGGCGTCCCCTTAATTTTCTTAAATATGCATTAAATAAAAGTTTTGAATTTTCAACATTTGGCACATCTGTATGTAGTATAAGCATCTTACTTGTGAACATTAAGTAACTTTCAAGTGACCTTCACCAACATACATGTCTGACTGTTTGAATAGATATTTGATAAGAACTGTTTGATTTGTGAACTGTTATGTGAAGTTTTCTCTCCCTATAGAACCAGCCCAAATGACTGAAATGGAGAGAAAGTCTGGCCAAGTGCATTAGCTTATAATTAGATAGTAGAAACTTATAAAAAATATTGAAGTATAAAGTGTGAGAACTGCACACTTGAACTGAATTTCTCTTCTATAGAATAAATGGTATTTAATATGATTTTGGCTACTCAGCTGCTCCAATGTTAAAGTAGAGTTAATAATACCTGTCTTTACTCACCTTTAAGGCAGATGGTGGAAATGAAATATATGATAACTCTTTGGGAAAAGGCACTGTGCAACTTTAAGCATGTCCTAGCATAAAATAAAAAGTAGATAATAGTTCACTCTTTGTCTGCTGTACATTCATTACTGGAGATATATTTTATGACAATTGAAATGCTATCTACCTTTATGGTTTTCAAGAAATTTAATTCCTCAAACACACATTGAGTGTGTAGAAGGCAACATATCATGGTTTGTGCCTTAGGCGTTTGCAGCCCAGTATGAGAAATAACACATGTAAAAAGCAAAAATAACTTTATACAGCGTCCAGCAGGAGTAACTCCCTGGCAGAAGAAATGCCCCATTTTTATGAGCTGGTAATCTATACCAAACCTTTTATTACAAAATCACAAGCATGTAATTCTGTAACATAACAATAGCACACTTAAGCACACTATATGACATTTTAGGTGAAATGTTCGAATTGCTGTCTATCTCGTGTGAGACAAAGCAAGGCTTATGATGTTATGGTGTTACTTGTGCCTGACCCTGTTTTTTAAAGTTGCAATAAATACTACCAAAACATTAAAAACTACTATAGAAACCCAGAATAAGGTGGGATGGGAGTGAGTGTGTGTGTGTGTGTGTGTGTGTGCGCACGCGCGTGAGTGTGGGGTGAACATTTCCAACTCTTACAATTTTCCCCTCTTCTAATAGAGATGATAAGCCATTCTTTATATTTTACTGGGCCCAGAATAGCATGGCACGCTTTAAAGCCTTTATAATTATTTGGTGAAGCAATAATGTGATGAAAGAGTAAACTGACTTCCTGACAGACAGAGAAAAAGCTTGGCTCCTGGGGGAAACCTCCACTTTAATACATTCTACCCTCCTTTGAGTCTTGTTTCCTGGTTTAGCTTCTTTTCTTTTTTTTTTAGTTTATAATCTCAATTGAAAAAGATCTATAAAAAAGTTTTGCTGTGATGAGCCCAAATCAATGTTGAAAAAAATAACACTTCTGACTTTAAATATCTGAACAAAAGCCTAAAATTAAAGCATAGTACTGCACTTTTTCCCCCTCTGGACTTACAGCTCTTCTTTTCTTTCCCAACTGACTGATTTACATCACTAAGCCTCTGCTATTTTATCTCTGTTCCTTAGTATATTAGATCACATGAAGATCCAAATGTATTCCTTTTGGTTTCTATTAACCCTTCTTTCACTTTGTGGATTGCTTTAAATCATTGGTTAAGTCCGTATGAAAATTTTGTTTTGTCTAGAATTTCAAAGGAAGTTAAAAATAGAATAATGACAACTGGGTTTACTGTACAATCTTCATTCAATTATGTCAATAGTTTTAGCAGTAGCACTCCTCACCCCCTGTGAATGCCCAAGAAAGAACTTCTAGATGGAAGGCCAATCTCTAACAGAAACAGCACTGCCCTGGTGGAAAATAGTGGGAGGGTGGGGACTCCTGAGTCCTTGGCCTTCCTCTATTGTTGGCAGTAGTTGGTGATGTGCCTCCACAGCACCCTACACTTCTTCTTAACAGTTTGAAGACTATTGCATTTTATCATTAGCCAGCATATGGATTTATCAGTGGGAACCCAACCTACTCCAGGGCTGAAAAGAGCAGAACACTTCCAGAAAATTTTATTCCAGAGACAAACCTCAGAGGTGATTTAATTATTTCTACAACTGACTTCCCTCTTTTTGATTTTCTATATAATAGAATTTGAAATTTAGATTATAACTCAAGTATCCATTAACTTTGCTTTGTAGATTATGAAAATTATAGAACTTGGATATGTATCTAACAGTAATATTTAATAGCTTGTAACTCATGTTTGTTATTGACTATAAACATTGGTGTATGAATATTTTCATATTTAGAGGTAGCCACAGTGTATTTCCATTTCTTACCTCCCAGCTGGTTGCAATTTATATGCAGTTGTTACATAGAATGTTATTGTACGATAAGCAAATTTAAAGCTCACAATTAAATATTGTACATTTTCAAAGTGGCAAAGACATAAATAGCCTTAAGACATAGGGTTTTTCAAGAGCACAGCTCATATTTTGCAACTAGTAATGGAAAGTTCTTGGCTGTGGCTGAGATAGGTGAATATTTATCTTTAATCACGGCATTGATACTTTAACTCCAAATTGTTTAACTCAATAATTTATTTTGAAAGAAGACATTATGATGATCTGATTTTCTATGTCAGAGTGCTTCCAGAAAAATATAACCCTGTATAATAATAAACCTTTGCAAAATATTTATTTTCTCAAATCTATTTATGCAGTGAGATTAGATTAATTGAAAATATTTCTTTTCCATCAACTCTGCAGAATGTTACCCATCACTTTTTCAAGGTGACTTTTATTTAAAAAAAAAATCAATATTTCACTCAGTGAAAATGTTATGGAATGAGACATGATAATTAGCATAAATAGATTACTTCTATAATGCAATCCAAAGAACATAAACTCTCCCCATAATCATCCATCTTTTATTTTAGTGCCAGTGGTTGTTTGAGTTAGCTAACTATAAAGCACAAAGCACACCCCCTGCTCAACATGAAAACATCAATTAATATCTGAGCATCAGCTGGGTATAGGGCCCACACCGAGACCCAACTAAGACTTAGTGTCTGTTCCCAAGGAGTTTATATTCTAGAGAACAGATGAAGCGAGAACAAGAATTTACTTTGTCTTGGTGACAACACTCAGAGAGATGTCCAATTAATTACTGGGCATTTGTGCCCTTTAGCGCAATTAGACAGGCAGCGTTGAGGCAGATGCTCATGGGTTCGGGCAATTCCAAAAAGTGTGTTCCTGTTCCTGGATAGGTGACATTAACCCATAGCGCAACCCTGACAACCAGTCTAGATTCTGGCTGGGTCCTTGCATGCGGCAGTCACAAGAAAGCTGCCACTAGAAGGCAGAAGGCCTGTTCCAGCTAATGGTCACTCTGCCAGTTCAATTTGCTGAATGCCTCTTAGCCGCCACAGAGTAGAAAATTCAAGACTCTCCAGGCAGCTAGTGCACTGGAGTTGCTGGGAAGTGTCTGTTGCTATAGCTGTCTGTAAAGAAATGATGCTGTTTTCTGCATATGGTTGAATCATTGTTGGAAAAATCAAACAAAATGAGAGATGCTGTACTTAACCATTCCTGAAGAAACGCTTTAAAAGAAAAATGAGGTTGCACAAATGTCTTTATTATGACATTATTGATAATAGCAGAAAAGTATAAAGGAAAACCAAAAATTCAACCAGGGTATTTAAAGTACATTACAATTTATCACCCCAGGGTACTACTGAACTGCCAATACAATGTAAAATATGAAAATTATCAAGTAACCAGGGAAAGTGTCCTTGAATTACGTGACATGAATAAAGTAGGAAACATGCAGATCATATGTTTTGTTTAAAACTATATTGAAAAATCTGAATGTCAGTAGAGGCAGTTAAAAAAAGAACATAAACAAATAAGTACTGAACTTGGAGTCAGATGATCTGGATTTATAACCTGGATTTGTCATTTATGATCTGCACTTGGGGAAGTTAATCAGTCTTCTTGAACCTCGAAATTGTAAAATGGGAATAATAATATCAGCCTTATTCAGATGCTGTGAGTATCAGCTATGATAAAGTGTCCATCATTTATCTGTACAGTGTGAGTGTGGGTAAGAGAGTGGGCTCAAGACCAGGCAGCCTGCTCCGACTCTGGTCCTGCCACATATTATTTATGGACCTGTAGCCAAGTTAATTAACTCACGATGACTCAATTTCCTCACTGGTAAATGGGATGTTTGGTTCAGGGTCTAAAAGCATGGATGTTGGAGCTAAATGCTTGTGTTTGAATTGATTATTTACTGGGTTTGGCAAGTTACTTAACTTTTCCCGGCTTTCAATCCCTTCATTTATAAAATGAGCATAAAACAGTATCTATTTCATGAGCTGTTGGTAAAATGACACAATTTAATTTGTTTAAGTGTTTCTGGGACAGTGCCTGGCACATAGTAAGCACCTAATAAATATTAGTTATTATTCAGGAAAAAAAAACGAAAAGAAAATATTTGTGATGACTAGGAGCAGAAAGGGAACCCAGATAAAACAATAAGTATGTTACTGCAGTAGGACCATGGTGGGGGCGGGGCAAAGAAGAGGGAATTTAGTCCTTGTTTTAGATTTCTTTATTGCTGCTGCAATTTTTGTTTACACTATAAATCATAATATATGAACAGGGAAAAATTAAAAAATTCGCCTTACGTACCATTCCCTGAGGCAATGCCTACTCAGTGGCTGATAAATTAATTTGTGTTGTACTATTAATGGCTGGCAATGGATTAATATGTTAGCCCTCCAAGGCAATATATTTGCATTTTAAACAGGCACTTGATGCTGAGAGACTGCCTGATGTGGGATTATCAGAGCCTTGGTAGAGATTGGAGTGAGGAGGTTTTGATTCAAAGGAAACTTTGGGAGCGGCTGCAGTTACCTTGTCTTGGTATTTGAGGATCACACGAAGGAAAGCTGAAGTCTGGAGGGCCCTGAGGCTGCCCACAGCCGTTTTTAGTCTGGTCAGGGAAGCCGAGCGTAGACAGGGAGCCCAGCAGTATCCTTCCGCTCCTAAACGTACAACTACTACCCAGACCCACTGGATTGCCACTGTAGGAATCATGCCAACCCTTCACCCTAACGGCCTCTCCTTCCCATCCCTGTTCAAACGAGGAGACTCTTTTTCACTGAGTGACCTAAATAAACTAAATTGGTCTGCCCACAAGACAAACACTACCCATTACTCTGTGTTTACAAAGTTATGTCACCAATTTTTAATGATCAAGGGATGCTAGCTCAAGTACTCTCTGACCTAATGCTGGGTAACCAGCTTCCTTTAAAGCATCCTGAATGCCTTCCACAACAAATATTATAGAGCACCCAGCAAGCACCAGTTATGAGGGACTGAGTAGAGAACAAAATTCAACTTCTTACTCACACATAGTTCTTTTAGTGACAGGAGTTATTTGGAAAGTTTCAGAAGGTGGGCTTCTCTGTGCCTACAATGGGTCAGCTGCAGTCACCTCTGCCCAGCAAACATGCTGTCTGTCCTCTCCTGTCCTGTATTCCATCTCCTCTTGTTTGTCACCCACTAAATCACTTGGTTCAAACAATCCACACTGTTGCCAATTGCCTCGACTGAATACCCCAACGCCCTTGTTAATGATAAGATATCTAATCCCTATAAGGCCTGTTTTTTTTTTCTGAGCTCCATGCAAATTGATGAAGCAAGAAGATCCATTTACCCTCTGACTAGGACCCCACTCTGTCATGAATGCCCACAAAGCAACTCTCCTTACCTCCAAAAGTCTTATTCAAAAGGATGAGTAAAATTCTGGCCATGCCTCTTGACTAAAACCTCATAAAGACAGGTCTGTGGCTGTCTCTAATAGCGGAGTTTAAACACAGGCCAAGGAGCCAGATGGGTCCTTGTTCCCTCCCTTGTCACTCCCTCTGGAGCGAACTCCTCCATTCTCCAATTACAAAGCAAGTTTCCCATGCATCTTAGTAAAGAATGATGCCCTAAAGGGTTACGATGATGTCTTGGTCTCATTTCAGTCACCATAAATGTTCTTTATGGTCTTAAGAAAAAAAAAGAAGCCACAAAAGATTAGAGATGAGAAGACTGAAGTCAATAGGACTAGGAGAACCCCAGTTCTGGGAACTAAGGCTAAGTCTAGGTGTGGAATCAACCACTATCTTTTTCTTCCTCTAGAGCATGTCTTCCTCATGGTCCATGGTAAGCAAGGCCGAGTTAGTCTCTCCACTTGATCTTAGCCAAAAGGCCGAGAAGTGATGGTAGTTAGTTTCTTGATGGACAGCGACCAGCAACAACCTGGGTGTTCTGATCTCATGAGACAGATGTCTCATAGAGGAATCATCTCCCTTGAGTGTACTCATATTTCTAATTGTCCCAAGGCAAGTGAGTATACTTGGAACTTATGTCTTTTTCATGGAGAAGGAACTGGAACCTTGATCAAGTCCTCTTATTTTTTCTACTGCTTTCTGGGAATCTGTTTAACAGAAGGTAATAATGAGGAGGCAATAAGAAGGGGATAATGAACTGCTGAAGTGTGAATGGGTCACAGAGCAAGTAAGCTCACATCTCTGAGACATGACTGAATGCCGCAGAAGGAAACTTACCATGTGATTCTTATTTCTCAGCCCATATCAGTCTGGGAGTAAAACTATATATAATAGTCTTACAGTAAAAATGCCACTTCTCTGGATCTTTCTACAAGAATGATAACTTTAGCCCCATTCCAAGACTCTCGTCTGTTTAAATTCTTAGTAGAGCCAGTGGCATCAGTGAACATGGTATATGTTGTCTGTCATTTCTTTGTCTTTTTCCATCTAAAAATTCCCAGAGTAATGATTGCTAATGAGGACATTAAGTCCTGATGCCATGCTGACCCTACCCATGCAAGCAAAACACCTGTAAGAGTCTTGTCAAACAAATGAAATCTCTAGCACAATCCCATAGGTACCAACTTTTATTTTCAATGTTTTAGAGAGAGGATGGTGATAGTGGCTGTTTTATTTTGTCCTTTCCCCCTAAACTCATATTTTGGACTACCAAGTCTGGGTCAGAATACAATCCTAGGGGCAGGCACAGTTCTGGGCTTAGAATCCAGTCCCCAATTTGTCTGACTTCTGTCACTGGCCTGTTATTCTGAATACAACCTGTGTGCCACTGCAAATCTCTCTATTTTGAAGATAAAACCGTATGAGGGAGCGTCTAAGACCTTCTTGTAAACTAATCTTTTGACACTAGACCTATCAATTCTTAAGAAACACTGAGCTGGGATCTTGGGGAAAATGGTTGAGATAATCACAAATATAGTAACACAGTTGCTGACTTTATAAACTCTCTCTCAGCTTAGTCTTCATGTTTTTTTTCCCCGCTCTATACCCCAAACTAATTCTGTTAGAAGGGATGTCTCATGGCCTTAACCCCTGAAGAAAACCACAGCTAATTACATTTTAAGAAGAATAATGAGTAGTGCATATTAAATCTACCCATTTGAAGAAAGAGGATGACTAGTGTACTAAGGGTAAAGGGTGGAGTTCTTTTCTCTAAAATGTAAATATGCTGATATATTTGTGTGAGGATAAATATTTATTATTTTAAAAAAAGATTTATTCTACTGTTTTGAGAGGGGAGAGAGAGAGAGAGAGAGAGAGAGAGAGCCCAGAGCACTCTCCATAGTAATGTAGTCCAGTACATTATTAGTTGTAACATGATTTCATTCCACACAGGTGGATATGGGGCCACATGGGGCAAGAACTGACTGGGGGCCTCCCACATGAGAGGTGAAAACCTTCACTGCTGAGGCATTCTGGTGGTTACCAGCTGCACTTCAGCTTAGCGTGTGGGTTTGTGGGGGCCGGGGCCAGGACTCGATCCCTGGGCCTCGTGGTTACAAGCCAAGTACCATCCTGGCATCCCCAATACTTATTGATTTTTAACAGGCAGCAAGGGATCCCAGACTTCTAATGAAACATTTTTAGATGCCATTCTAGCAGGTGGAATTCTCTGAAACAATTAAAATAATATTTAATATATTTTTGGATAAATCTGTTCACCTTTTGTCTAAACATTTTCTCTCAACTAAAGTAAATAGATAATCTTGGTAGTTCGAGTGAGCTGCATAAACATTTATAGTTCTAGGTGTAGAGGTAAGTTTTATCTGTTCTGAACAAAATGGTTTCAATAGCAAATATATATGTGTATATATATATATATACACACATATATATATTATTTTTTAAAAATTTTATCTTAGGAATATGCTCAACATTTACTGCTCTGTCATCCTCTGAACATCTTTTTGTGCTGTACTAGAATTGCTCCTCTGTGCTGATATCATTCCCCTTAATTTATATTAATATTATTTATTCCGACATGGCCTAAATAAATGTAGGATATGCATACTTTAAATAATTGTTATTTACACAAAAGTAGGAACAAAGACAGATGATGTTTCACAGCGAAAATATTCACTGCTATTCTCCCACAATTAGTCCGTAGTTTAAACAATGCATATTTCGGTAAAGTGACTTGTTACTATGGCATTTACGAACTCTGGAGTTTTCCTGTGTGATTTACCTTCCCCACTACTCTGTAATTGATGGAGAATATTAAAGGACAGTCCTTTAGGTAGGAAGAAAAAACAAACAAACAAAAGAAACCAACAATAGCCCAATTATTCTGCTGTTTGAAACCTGAAGTTGTTAGAAGCAAAATCATATTCTTCTAAAAAATAGTATCAAATGTTTCTGCCTTCATCTAATTCCTAGAAGTAGGTATCCATCTACAAAGTTTTCATTTCATATGACCCTGTTCATTTCTGCCTGTGTTTAAGCCTTTATTCAGAGCTGTGGGAAATCAAGTCAAAACCAAAGTCTCTCAGGAGAGGAAAGGTGAAAGTGTCACGTGTGCAGGGTAGCCATACTAAGCGACTTGGCAGTTACCCTAATGAGCCACACTATCTCGCCCTAGTGTCTCTCTGCAGGACTGCTCCCTGGCTGATATTGTCTAGACAACTCCTGCCTCATTTTCAGGACGTAGCTCAGACCTAGGTTCACTGGGCAGCCCCTCCTGGCCACCCTAGTCTGGCAAGATGTCTCCCTGGGTGCTTCCCCGTGGCCTGTGCTTCCTTTATCATAGGTCACAGCACATTTCCATGAGCTGTGCCTGTGTCTCTGTCTCTGGCTTCTCCATTAATGAGATAACGTTCTGATGGCCTGACTCCTTTTCATCTCTGAAATGCCAGGCCTAGACCAGTGCCTGTCACGTAAGATTTGAGTGAATTAAATGAATGCGGGAGAGAGACCTCTTGCTCTTGGAAGGAGAGGAAGGTGACACCCTGCAGAGTGAGGACCACGTGTCTGACTTCTGGAACATTTTTCTGTTAGGGTAACTGATCACAGCAGAAAACCCATTAGCTACTATTTAGAATCTTTCTATGCTGTTTAATACGTAGGAGAGAGGGGTGTTCTGATTTCCTGTTTTCATGCTAAGGCTCAGGCATCAGGGGAGTGTTTTAGGTAGTTGAGAGTGCACTGTGGTCAGGGGTGGGGATGGTGGAATGCAGGTGGAGGCTGGGCGGGGGGATCTCTGGGGTCCTTGTGTGGTACTGATGCTAAACTGAGGGGTAATGGGTCTGTCCCACAGCTTGGGTGACAGGGAGAAGAGGGACAATGGGGCAAAGGCATGGGCTGCAGGGTTGGGTGGGTGAATGAGGGTACTGTGAGGTTGAGTTGTTTGGTGATTGATACCAGGCCTGACCAAATTGGGAGAATCCAGATAAAGAGTTATAGCAGGAGATGATGCTGGGCTAACTCAACAGGCTGAGCGCTTGCCTTGCAACTGTAAGATCTGGGGATCAAGTCCTGGCTCCGGCCTGTGTAAACCCACATGCTGAACTGTGACACAACTGGTAACCACTAGGATGACGGTGAAGGTTCTTGCCTCCCATATGAGAGGCCCTCCATTTGTTCCTGCCCCGCATGGCCCCATATTGACCTGTGTGGAATGAAACTATGTCACAACTAATGATGTACAACTATGGAGACTACTCTGGGCCCTCTTTCTGTTCCACCTTCTCTTAAAAAAAAAAGAGTTATACCAGGAGCTGCGGACATGAGGTGAGCCCTTGTCAGAATATGAGAGCCAGTGCAAACCCAAGCACAACCATAAGGTCAGGGGTCCCCTTTGACACCTTTCCCCACCCTCAGCAGCCTTGTCATACCTCCTCCCAGTGTCTTCATATCACCTTGGGAAGAGAAAGTGGGGTGTGGAAACTTAGAAATTAAATACATTTTACTCAAAAAATACTCAAAATTTCCCAAAGGGACTAATTTTAATATTAACTCAGACTAAAGATAAATTGGATAGGAATAAAAATCATTATCATTATTATTTTCACTGATCAGTTTGGGACTTTAAATAAACATCAAATTAATTTAAAAAAATTACGTATCTCTCTACATCCAAGTTGAAGTCTGAGTTAAATTTTCACACTTATTACACATTAATCTCCAATTTAATTGAAAGCTGGTGTGAAGATGTGGGACTTTGCTTTTGCCATCCAAAGTCTAATCTAGTGCTTTATAGATAATCACTCTGCTCCACGAATAGTAATTTGGCTTTGAATCTGACATAAGGTAACAGACCACACATGCAACAAAACATTCTGTAACTGCATTACTTTCGTCAGAAATGTTAAGTTGCTCGCAGATGAAATGATCAAACCTATGTGAAATTTGTACATGTACAGATACAAGCATCTTCCTTGTATAGTTGAGAAAGTGAAGGTAAAAGACATATAATAGTATCTTTAAGTACCACAAACTTTTGCTTATACCAACAGAATAAAAAGAAGAATGGTGTCAATTACCTCAATTATTTCAGAAAGCTGTTATTTTGCTCAGTTTATACACAGTTTTCTTTTAAAAAACATGCACGTTTGCCTAAATGGGCAACAGCTGTCTTCTTCCCACCTGTGCTCCATTGAAAATTTCATGGACTTATTATGCCAGTGTAATTTCCCCAGACAATGCATATTCCTATGTATTTATATATTTATTTATTATTTTTTTTTACTGAAATTCTCCAGAAGTAAAATGGAGAGTGAACGAAGGAAAGGAGAATAAATGTGTTTTCAGGAGACATAAATGAAATTATTCTGAGCATCATTTCTTTCCTCATTTATAAAAACAGAGTGAAACAGAAAATTGAAGCAATTATCTGAATAAGCCAGGCACTCTGTCTCAGCTTCATGTCTCTCTAAAACCAGGCAGCTACAAGTTCTTTGTTTAGGATTCTTTGGGCCTCTCTAAATGGGCACCAGATATGTGGGGATGGAGGGAGAGCTGATTCTGGGTGGTGAGCACATAATGCAATGTGGGAAGGTGTGAAGGTGTGAAGATGTGGGACTTTGCTTTTGCCATCCAATGCATAGACGATGTCATGTAGAGTTGTACAGCTAGAAACTATGTAGTTGTTGCCAACCAATGTCACCCCAATAAATTTAACAATAAAAAGAAAAGAAAAGAAAAACAAGTTTGGCTTCTCTTGCAGAACGTGTCATGGAGAACTGCAGCATTTCCTTTGAAATTCTGGATGAGATGGGGTAAAGAAGTTTCACCATCTCCCATGATTCTGGAGCAACACTCCAAAATAAACTTCACAGAGCTTTTGTCGAGTTCATAAGGCTCCTGCACTCTAGGATTGTCCAGAGCTCTGCCTGTGCTGGTATTCTGCAACTTGCAGCGTTGAGCTATCAGTACTGACTTGTGTCCTTATGGACGATCACCCTAAACTCTACTGTCTATTAATATCTTGCTTTGGAATTTTTAAAATGCTTTGTCCTGTCACACAACCCCTACCTTACCGGTTCTGTATAAGATATGGGATGCCAGGATAGCTCAAGAGGTTGGGTATTTGCTTTGCAACCATGAGATCTGAGGATCGACTCCCAGCCCCGGCCTGTGCAAACCCAATGCTGAACTGTGGTGCGACTGGTAACTACTGAGATGGCTGTGAAGGTTCTCGTCTCCCATGTAGGAGGCCCCCAGTTTGTTTCCTGCCCCATAAAGCCCCACATGTGTGTAATGAAACTATGTCACAACTAATGATGTACTATTATGGAGACTGCTGATTGCTCTGGGCCCTCCTCCCTTCTCTTAAAAAAAAAAAAAAAAAATTCAACCTTCTCTCCTGCTAACTGCCCAGGAGCTGTGTCTTCTATACTTTTAGATGTATTTCAAATTAGGGTATATCTTTTCCTTTTGTATCTTCATGGCTTCACATGTCCTATTTCTCCATCATTATGTGCCCTTTGAACAATTTCTGATCTTTCAAGACTCATTTAAGGAGCCATCTTTTCTGTGATGTTTTCATAACATTGCCTTCTCTCCCACCTACTCATGAGAAATGTGACACTTTCTTTCCTCTTCACTCTCCTAGCA
>PVKE010037976.1:0-15664 GCA_004027555.1 Craseonycteris thonglongyai
TGGCAGCAAATATTTGATGTGGCAAAGAAGGATTAAAGATTGGAGAAAGGACAGGTTTTTAATTTTCTGTGCCTTTTTAGGCCGCGTGATTCCAGCAGCTATGCTCTGGTCTTATTGGCAGAGGGAGGCTACCCTTTTCTTCTCTTGTTCTCATCCCTCTACCCCTCAGTAGTGTTCCAAAAGTTCCTGTCTTCAGTTCAGGAGAAGAGATAATATCTCTCTTCCTGAAAGGAATTTTTAAAAGAAAAAAAAAAAATTTGCATGTACCTATTTATTGATCTTATTTCTTATCTGTTGTAGGGACAAGGCTATTGAAATGGCTGACATGTCTATAAAACAAAAAACAAATTTCTGTAAACCTTTTGTAAACTCCCCCTCTCTTTCTTTGTACCTTCTTTTGAGTAAATCCCACTAGGCCTTTGTCTGTGTCCCTGACACGTTATGGTTCAGGGGGCTGCTCCGCACATTATCCGGGAACCATTGAAGTGAGGCCGACTCTAGTTCCCTGCTCACCAACATTATAACAAGGTCCTTTTCTTTGTTCCACTTTTCAGGGCAAGTCATTGCCCTGAAGCCAGATCTTTCCTTCCCAAGAGACCTTAACATGTACGTCTCTCTTCCAAAATTATGCGAATCTTAATTTGTAATAAAATTACATGAATGAGTTGTGGTAAGTTTTTGGCAGGATCTAGAAAATAATTGCTTCATTTAAACATGTACTAAAATACTGCTTTCTTAATATAATTAACTCAAAGCAGCCATTATTGTTAGAATTAAGAGATTTCCTCCACAAATCTCTCTGCCCTACACAGATTTCTAGTCTGGAGGTCTAGAAACTATAGCACAGAAAATTGTTTTAACAAATCTTGTTTTCTCTCAAACATAATGATTCATTTCTTCTCATTATCTTCCTGAAGAGATCTTCTTAGGTTTTCAGAGTATTAATAGACTGATTAAGACATGCATCATAAATATATCAAAGGGGGAAAAAGGGCAAATGTGAAGACTGTCATTCCCACTGAGAGAAGTTTTTTGGGTAGCCAGGTGAGGAACTTGGGGACTGCTGGTGAACTGTAGTAGGGAAAATTGCTAGGATAGGAACCGAGAATATGTGCCCGGGTCCTCTTGTTCTAAACCGGACTGCGTCTGGATGCATATGGTGGTGTTGAGCCCAGGGATGGATGGAGAGTGTGAGGGTATAATGAAATATCATTGACAGCTTTGCTTTGATATGGAATCAATTGTTCCACAAAATTGCTTCTGAGTCACATAAAGAACAAGTAACCTTATTTTCAAACAATGTTTATTTCGAAACATTGGTAGACTTGACAATGTTTGAGATGCTGAAAAAAGGGATAACGCTTTCTCCTTGGAGACCTTAAACTCCAAAAGACAAGATGACTGGCAGGCAGATTAGTAGCTTTTATTTTCTTTTCCCAAATAAAGGAAATTAAAAGACTTTATCTTTCTATCCTTGGCCCCCTGACATTGATTCCTTTTTTTTTTTTTTTTTTCTGTTGCAAGTTAGTGTTTGGAGATGGCTATACTTTCATTGTAGAGAAAAACAGGCTGTTTGCTGATTAGAGAAAATAAGGGCGATTGGAGGAGGAAGGGAAAGTTCATAAATTAAATATTATTTCTTTAAGGGTAGAATGGATCAGTTATAAAATCAGGATTTCACATGTTAGTACATTCCGTGTCTCCTATGAAGAAATATTTTAGTGATTATTGGGCCTGTGTGATTCCATCTTTCAAGTAGGAACTTCCAATCTTCTAAATTTCATATGGGCTGCCCTCATATTGAATGATGTACAAGAGTAAAGCTCTCAGTCACTGTTACCCGTATAATAAAGATAAATGCACAAAGTGAGATTGGTTTTAAAGGCTGCTTTAAAGAATTGTTTTAGTTTTTTTTGAGTAGGTTAAACATACACACGATAGACAATTCAAAAGAGTACACAGGGAGAAGTCAATTTTCCCTCAACTACTCTCCCATAACCATCTAGCTTTTCACCCCAATGACAATTGTCATTGTTATTTTGTTTTATTGTTCCAGAGTTAGTCTATTAAAGATTTCTTTTAAAAATGCAATTCTAATGCTCTAATAACAAACATCAGGTCATGAGGTTCAAACATTTGACCCCAAGGAAAGGTGTTTGGCCTCTTTTTAGCACGAGGAATGAGGGTAGCTTCAGATTTTCTTTAATAAGTGACAGTGCCTCACAACAACCCAGAAAGTTGGGTATAGCCAACCCCACCTTTTCAGATGAGGACAACTGTGAGTCTAGGTTATTGTGTGACATTCCCAGTCAAACACATTGTTACTGAGGGGACAGAGTTTCTCCCCGTAGGTGGTCAGAACCCTTGGCCTCATTCTTTTCACCATGCAGTGGGGCTCAGTCAACAAGGAGGTCTCCTCTTGCACCAATTAATCTTCTCAAGTGTGGGTACAAATTAGTTTTCCTCTTTTGAAATCATGCTCCAAAATAGCTTGTAAGAAAATATCATCTTGGAGAAGCTGGGATGGCTCAGTGGGTTAAGTGCTCACTTTGCAGCCCAGGGGACTGAGGATCAAATCCTGGCTCTGACCCGTGTGGACCCATATGCTGAACTGGGGTGTGGCCCCAGTTTGATTCTTACTTGGGCAAGCTTTCTGTGTGGGAGGCCCCCAGTTTGCTCCCCCTGCCCCCACAGCTTGAGGGGGCATGCCTAGCATGTGGGAGGCCCCCAGCCTGGTTTGCACCCTGCAACTACCCTGCCTACCTGTGTGGAGCGAAACCAAGTTGAAAACTGATGACATACAACTATGGAGACTGCTCTGGGACCTCCCCCTTCTCTGTCTCTCTCTATCTCTGTCTCTGTCAAAAGCAATAAAATAAATCTTAAAAAAAAAAAAAATGAAAACATCGTTATATCACTACCTATATGCCGAGTGTATTGGGTGCGTGAATCCAGGTACACACAGGCCCACAGCCTTTGTGACATCTTCATGTCTCCCTGCCCACTTCTGATGACAGGTTTCGCTGTTGCCATGATTCACAAATACCCTCATGAAGAGAGGCTTGTCTTGTCTCTTCTTTTCAGCCATGGTAAAATATATGTTTTCAGAAAGCAGGTGATTCAAGGCAGACTTTCTGCAAGTTGTCAGGCAATCATTGTCATTGATGATTCACATCTGCAAACTTACCAGCCCCACCCCCAACTCCTCAGTAGACCCCATCTCATCCTGGAGGGCAGCGACAACCATGAGACATTAAGGTTGTCAGGGGCTCTATCCGTTCCCAGTTAGGCTTCACTGGGATGTGTGTCTTACTTGTGTACATCCTGATTCGGTCATATGTGGCCCAGGTTTTTGAGGCTTTCTGTAAATTTTGCCATGATGGATGTAGAGTACTTATTTGAGAATCACTTTTTACGTAGTAATCAAAACCAGTTTCTGAACAGGAGGATATGTTGTTCCCCGTTTTTATGTGTGATTTTGGATCGTCATTAATAATGGGTTTGAATTACGAATATGCTACTAACTCCATTCTCCTAGGGTAAGAATTTTGGCATTATTTTTAGTCTGTGTTCATAGTTCTGAAAATGACTGGGAGAGGAGTACTCTTTTAAAGGAGATTCTTTCTGAGCATGAACTTATGATCATCTGTATTTACCAAGAATGAAGTGTTCTGCAACACTGAAACATTCCTTACAGCTCTAAATAGTCACCTAAAAATCAAAGCCCATAATTATCAATGTATATAAGAGGTCCTTTTCCCCCTCATTATAACAAAAACACAGAAACACATCTAACCCAAATTAGCACTTCTTTGGATTTGAATGAATAGGCTTTTAAGTTGCTTTGTAACTATATCAAAGTTTATTGAAAAACTATTATTTTTTTTTCTCTGTCATGTAAAGCAAGCAGCTTCTTGAGAGTAATAGTCCTCATTTGTGATATGAAAAGAGACATTGTATGTAGCATCCCGAGCCCCACTCCCCTCAGACATGCCTGAAGGTGACAAGAGATTTGTGATAGACACTTGGGACTGCAGTGCATTGGCTGTTGAGACTGAACGGTACTGGAGACCCTTTTGGGGACTACCATGGAAATGAAGTCCTGTGGGAGAGGACAAGACCCCTTCTTCCCCATCGGAGCCAGACCACTGATTTGTGGTGTGAAAGTTCTGTTCTCTGCGTACAGGACAAAGTGTGCTCTGTAGGAAGTGCACACCTGATGTTACAGAATGAACGTGTTTCCCCAAAGTTCATATGCTGCAGCCCTACCCTCCAACGTGATGGTATTTGCAAGTGGGGACACTGGGAGGTAATTAGGTTTAGAAGAGGTCATAAGGTAGGGCTTCGTGATGGGATCAGTGCCCTTATAACAAGAGAAAGAGAGACTAGAGTATTCTCTCTCTCTCTCTGTTTCTCTTTCCTTCCGTCCCTCCTCCTTCCACATGAGGACACAATAAAAAGATGTCTGTTTGCCAGCCCGGAAGGAGGCCCTTACAGAAGAACTGAATGAGCTGGCATCTTGATCTTAGACTCCCCAGCCTTCAGACCTAAACCAAATAAATTAAGTCAGTAAATTCCTGTTATTTAAGTTGCCCAGTCTATGATACGCTGTTATGGCAGCCTGAGCTGACTAAAATAATTATACTTAAATGTTGCTCTGACACTGAAATTTTGCCTTATCATCTATCCCTTTACTCAGTATTGCTGTTTGCTCTGATTTGAGCCATATCTTGCTTGTGACCTTGAAAGCCTATCAGGTAAAAAGTCTTCATGTTGTTCAGCTGAGTTATTGCTGTCTTTAGGGTTCAAGACTGGTGTTTGATGTCCCTAATCAGGGGTATTTATAATAGTTTTCCTTATTACATTTCTCTGATAATTTAGTCATAGCACTTAACCACTAACACAGTTATAAAAATATTTCATTTCTTCCCAGTTGTCTGTGCTTCTTGGCTAGAATCTTAGCTCTGGGAAGGTCAGGACTTGTTCCTTTTTGTTCATCTCTGCCTCTTTAGCATCTACCACAATATTAAGCCCCACTAGGTGCTGAATGAATGAGTAAGTAAAAGAACATTGCGGGGGTATGATGAGAGTCCCTAGGTGAGAACACCTCTAATTCAGGGCTCTTTGGTCTCTGAGAGAGCTAAGACTTTTTTTTTTTTTTTTTTTTGGATGTTTTCCCCAGGATATTTCATACCTATTTTTATTCCTTGTCTGGATGCTATCAAACTCATTTTCTTGCTTTGCTTTAAACTGACCATTCTAAACTGACTTGTGTCAAAAATACTGTTAGCAAATGGTGTTCCTCAGAGCTCTGAAAGGGCTAATGGAAGGGATGGAGAAATGGCTTGGCCAAATCTTAATCTCAAGGAGATTATAATTTATACTCAGAACCAAGAATAAATCTAGCATAGACCCTGGAGACAATGATCTCTGGCTGTCCTCTGTTTTAAGCAGACGCTAAAGCTAGGATCTTGAACATTTACATACCGGTATGGAAAAGATTTCTCCAAAAGGCAGTTATGACTGTGAGCCCTAATTGCCTTGTAGTATGTAAATTTGCATGTAGATAAGGAGAGAACTGTGGGTGGAGTATATGAAGGTTTTTCATAATGTATTTGTTAATTCAAATTTCAGTGGACTATCCCAATGGTTTTCTTATTGGGGGAAGAGGATGATTAGTCACAGTTGAGGAACCAACTTAAAAACAGGAAGTGAAGTGTACAGTAAACAATTTCAGATGAGGAAATAGTAAGGAAGCAATGTATAAACCCTTGTTTTAAGTAAATTCCTTATAAATGAACTTTAATGTCTAAATCTGTGACTGATCCAAAACATTTTTTTTTTTTTTTTTTTTAAGATACATGGTCCTTACGAAGTAAACAAAACAATAGTGTAGGAGCGGCATAACTATTCCAGGTACCAAGAACATAGAGAAATTTCTTCCATAGTACTCACATAGAAAATAATATCTGAAGTATTATATCATATCCTCAATAGCATCCTTATAGTTGATACAATAATATGTTTCATGGGATTGTGTTTATAGTATCATTCAACAAATAAACACTTTAATGCCAAAGTTTATTGCTTACCATTTATTCTTAAATTTTATGAAGCATGATAGTAATCATGCTCACTAAATATACCAGATTGATTGAAAAGAAGATATTTTTGATTGGGAGACAAGTTAAAAAAGATAAATGCATTAAGTTGAAAAATGTGTATAAGTGGGGATAAAAATGAGTACTGAAACATTTGAGAAGTTTTAAGTAATAGCAAAAGCTAATATTTATTAAGAGCTCATCATTTACTTGGTCACAGTTCTAAGCATTTGACATCTATTATTTTAGCCTCTTAACCATTGTATGAAGTTGGTGCTATTATGATCCTCATTTCATTAGTGATGGAGCTTAGAAAATTAACCTGCCAAAGATACAAATAGTAAATCGTAGAGCTAGATTTAAACCTACAGATCCTGATTCAGAAATGTGTGTCTTACCACCCCTAGTAGAAGAAGAAGGGAATAGAAACCAGGAGAGAGAGTAAAGATCCAGAATATTTTTCATTGAGGAAACTCTTATAGGAAGAAAGGTGGAAAAAAATAGAGCAACAGGGAGAGTGCTGGAAAACCAAACCAAATGTTTTCTATTGGTTTGTAATTATGATGCATTTATACCTGCATTTTTGTGAGCCATTTTGGTCAAATTAATTTAAGAGGGCATCAGTAGAAGAAGGCTGGAAATAAAAATGGCTTAACAAATGGAAAGGGAAGTTTGGAGAAAGACTTTATTTTAAGAATAAAGATGAGAAAAGGCTGAGATTAATATCTATAAAATCATAACTGACATGACTGAAGTGAATATAAAAATTATGTATGTAATAGCTGGTAAAGTAAATCTAGGACATGAGAAGGATGTTGTGGTACACTCATTTAGTGTTAAACCCTTGGCATTGTTACCCCAAGAGTTGATGTAGGCAGGATACTAGGTCTGTCCAGAAAGAATCCAGCCACTATCAAAATAATGAGAATGGTTTGCAACACTGACGTAACCTGGCAGCCATGGTGAGTAGACTGGAATGCGCATGTGTGAATAATGACACCTTCACTGTACTAGATGCCATTGAGCAAAAATGTGTACTGGTAGCTGTTGCATTTAAAATGACTGACCAAGTAGAGCAACGCACGTGCATCAAATTTTGTGTTAAGCTTGAACATTCCTCCATGGCAGCTATTTGGATGAGTCATAAGACTTTCAGGGATGATGCAATGAGTGCAACACAAATAAAAGTGCGGCACAGATGCTTCCAAGATGGTCAAGAATCTGTTGAAAGTGACCCACATTCTGGAAGACCTGCAGCAAGGAAAACACCTGAGAATGTGAAACATGTATGGGCTGCAATCAACAAAGATCGGTGATTGATAGCGTGAGAACTGGAAGCTGATCAGGGGATTCCAAAAACTCGCGTGTCCATTGACACAGGATCTTGTCATGAAATGTGTCATGGCAAAATTTGTTCCATGGCTTCTGTTGCTAGAGCAGAAGAAACGCTGTGCTTCAGTTGCTAATTCCAACAAAAGATTTTGCAGAGTGTTTTGAACAGTGGAGTCGATGTTGGGAGAACTGAGTGAGGTCTCAAGGTGCCTACTTTGAAGGAGACCAAAGCATCATTGTTCTAGGTACAATATTTTTTGTGTTTTTGTATCTTCTTTAAATAAATACCTCTATTTTTCATATCACATGACTGGATACTTTTTGGACAGACCTCATATATACTCTCCATTGCTGTGTTTAACAACTTACTTAAAATAATTATAATCCTCTCCTGAAAATTGAGATGGGTCCAGCCTATAAGAGTGATGCCAGGGAAGGTAGTCATGGACGTTACCCAGCCACATGTTTCTCAAATAAATAAAAGGGAGAAATAGAGCTCAAGTGGTCATATGTGACTTTGAAGTCAGTCTGATCTACGTTTAAATGCTGACTGCCATTCACTGAGAAGTTATTTAATCCCTCTGAGTTGCAGTTTCATCACCTGCCAACTGCAGATAATCATACTTCACTGGGCAATTGGGCTTGGCACATAATTGGCACTGAAAAAATGTTGGCTGTTATTATGATTAAGATGACCCCATGTATGTCTGCGTGATGAACTCAAAAAAGCCTTTCTCTTTTGTTCCACTGAGGATGTTGAGGGTTTGAATTTCATTTTACCCCAAGTTGAGATTGGCTTAGCCCTGAGTTTCTGTTCATATCTCTATGTGGTCTAATGGGAAGTTGCTGGGCCCCCCGCCCCCTTAATTTTGGGAAAATACATGCTTATGTAATATTCTACCTTTTTTTTTATATATATATATTTATTTATTTATTTTGACAGAAGAGAGAGAGAGAGAGAGAGAGAGAGAGAGAGAGAGAGAGAGAGAGAGAGAGATACACACACAGAGAGAACTGAACTGGGGGAGCTCCCAGTTCAGCATATGGGTCCACACGGGCCAGAGCCGGGATTCGATCCTCGGTCCCCAGCGCTGCAAAGTGAGCGCCTAACCCACGGAGCCATCCCGGCTTCTCCTGTAATATTCTCTTATAAGTGAGAGTAGCTTACCTTTATTTATTTCTTGATGACTTTTTCTTAATAGCTTACAATTATATAATGATCTTCTGTATATTCCTTTCTTGAATTTTGTTTTTTCATTACTTAGTTTGGTTCTGATGTTCCTTTTATACCTACAAGGCAAAAGGAGTGTTTGCCTCTTTTGTGAGAGTGGATTTCTTTTGTTTGCCATTTCTTATCTCCTAGATTGAGAACCCTTGAGTCAAGGGACCAAAAATACTGTAACAACAATTCTCAAGTAAGCTTTCTGCAAGGGAAGTGACAGCTGAACAAAAGGCAAAGTCCAATGTGTTTGTTTTGACTCACATGTTGCCTAGAACTTCAGAGTCCCTGCCCCATTTTGTCTAAATCAAACATGTCAGGTGATCTGGCCACAAGGACTGTGTGTGACATGGATGCACATTTTGCTGAAGCAAGGTCAGCAGTCAGATTTGGAGAGCTACACCCTGGGGAATTTAGCTATGACAGTTGCCCAGAAAATTATAATTTATATAATTATTTCTTAAATTTTAACAACATTTTTCATTTCTGGGTTATGTTGTTTTTTTGTTGTGTTTTTTTAAGTCTTATTTTTCCCTGTTTGCCTTGTGAGTAGGTGACTCATTTTTAGTGACAGCAGTTAGAATTGACCTGAGAGAGAAACAGGAAGAAAGAAGTTGTCCAGAACTTTGAAATTATATATTTCCACTTCCATCATATTTATAGTTTCAAAGAAAAATTTTTAAAAAGGGAGCACCAGCCAAAAAAAATTTACAGTGAAAAGCAAATAAGTTGATTAGCATCTGAGATTATGACTATGACTTTGTTATTTTTATAAACTGAAATCCACCTTAAAGACATAAATTTGGAAAAATATATAAAATTGACAACACATTGACAATAAAGCATACCGATCCCATCCTCTCTTTATTTTTACCTCAGCTTCAAATTTTCTGACTGCAGTTACAAAAAGAAGTGAAAGGTCAGTGAGGAACAACACAGTCTCATTTAATCTTTAAACTCCTTCACATGCTTTAGCTGATACATACCTGGAGCCAGAGGTCTAGCTACCATAGTCTCTTCACAATGGTTTCTGAGATGAAATCTACTCAGAAATGTAGTCAATATCTATGTTTGCTTTAGATTTACTTTTTAGAAAAGATATTTTTAGTCAACCAAGTAAGTGTATTACAGAGAATTTTAGCTACAAATTAAAGTGTATACAGGGAGAGAGAGAGAAAGAGGCAGGATTGGAACAGGGATGCTTATAATTATATTAAATTAATGAGACATCAGACAGCTACATTTCCATGACTGTCCCCACCACCTTACCCAATGTCTACACATTTTTTCCCCCTTATTCTTCAGAATTACTAAAAAATTTCCAAGGTCACCCTTCTACATTCTTTCTTCTTCATATACCCTTGTCTTTTTAAAGCTAGTTTTGAAGTGTATTTGGTACACACCATATCCAACAATAAGAAATTGGAAAACGCATATGAATGAATGAGGGTTCTTTATTCAGAGGTGCTGAATCTAGACTTTTGGAAATGATGGAGGTACTATAGGATGAATAAAGTCTTTGTAAAATGAGGCAAAAATACCAATTTGTGTTAACTTTTTGGCATTATTTTGAAAATTAACATCTATTTCAGAGAGCCTAGATGAAGTGATGAATGTGTTCTGCTGCAGTGAAGGAAGGCTTCAGCATGGCCCCTGGTCGCTTTCCCCAAAGAGGCACGTACTTCGTGATGGTATGTGAGTTAAGATGAGTTCAACTTCCAGTTTCCTTGTTCAGTGTGTACAACACTCAGAAGTCAACTATAAAGACTCCCCCTTCCCTCTTTTGTTTTGCTTTGTTTTTAACAATCTAATTTAAGATTTCTGGGTATTGATTAACTTCTCTCCTTCTTCTCCACCTCTCCCTGCTCCCAACTGTTCTGACTGCTGGGGACTAAGCACCATAGTGCTTTAATGGATTTCCTACTTTGATGATAAAATCCTGGGTCGTTTTTTTGTTTTTTTGTTTTTAATTTTCTCTGCTTCTAACATAACTCTGATCTTGGACCTTCGGACTCCTTTTTTCCTGCATTTCCCTCCACTCTAAGTTTAGGAAGGAGGACTTAAGCAATCCTGTTAGTTTCTTCTGAAATTAGCAAAAAAAGAGGTGTCCTTGAGAATCCTTATGCTGAGTCATGACATAGTTTTTCCATACCACTCAGACCATGTTGAATTGAGGCAGGAAAACTGATTCTAAGCCACTATTGAACCAAACCCTGGAGAAACAGAAGTGTAGAAGGGAAGAGTGCTAAAAGAAAACCACTTTTTTTTTTAATTAGAGATTTATTTTGTTGTTTGAGAGCAGGTGAGATAGACAGAGAGAAAGGTAGAGGGGCCAGGGCAGTCTCCACAGTTGTACATCATTAGTTTTTCACCATAGTTTCATTTCACACAGGTGGATATGGGACCTCACAGGGCAGAACTGGGGACCTCCCTCATGGGAGAGGAGAACCCTCACTGTCATCTTGGTGGTTAACAATTGTGTGCCACAGTTCAGTATGCGGGTTTACATGGGCTGGGGACGAGATTCGATCCCTGGACCTCATGGTTGCAAGGCAAGTGTTCAGCCTGTTGATCTATCCCAGCATCCCCTATCTTTTCTTTTTTTTCTTAGTAAAAAGTGGGGTCTTTCTTCCAGGGTGTGGTTTGAAAGTGCTGACTCATTGGAATGAATCTGAGACTCAGGTTACAACTTTCTTACAGCAGACTTTGTGATTAAACTCATTGATTAAATCCTTTTTTTAACCTGTTACACGGCATACACATAGAGATGAAATTCTGCACCTTCTCTACCCACCCCAATCTCCACATCTATCAAAACCATTACACTCTAATTTCTTTTTGCTAAGGGCCTCTGAAACACTTTTGCCTTGGAATCCCTAGCCCTTGGGCAGCTGTGGGAGCTATGCATTTCCCTGTTCTTAAGTGCCCTGGGGTAGGCAGTTCTTTGTGCCCAGGTAGAGCTGTAAGGCCCACACCCAGGCCACACCTTCAGAGTTATGTGAGGCTGGAAAGGGACAGAGATAAGGTCCACAAAGGAAAAAAGGAATCCTCTTCCTCTACTAGCGTCTCCTTCCTCAGGTCAAGGGCCCTGGGCCTCGCCATTATTGTTTTTTCTGATGAAAAAACACATTTCTGTGGTGACCTGCTCATATCTTCTTCAAGGCTCAGTAAGCCATTTCTCCCTTGAGGGGGTTCCTGACACCCACTCCTGCCCACCCCTAATGGCCTGACTCCTTCCTCAGCCTGTGGCTTTTAGTCCTCTCCTCATAGCTGGCTAACACTCTATCAGACCACTTTCTGGTCAGTCTTTCTTCAGACTGGGGAGTGTTCCTCCTAGACACAGGACTCCAGGTGTCTTAGTAAATCTTTGAGCCTTCTGTGTAGCACTTAGTAGATGCACAAATGTTAATTGAATGAGCAAACAAACTGTGGGAGCCCACAGAGGGCTTCTAACTTCCTGACTGTGGCTAAAGCCACTTTTATGTTGAGCCACACAGACTAAGCCTAAGACTTCTTAAACAGGAGAAAGTTTGGAGGAGGTGAAAAACAATGATAGAAATAAGCTCCTGATACCCAAAGAAAGAGACTTTGACAGGATCACCAAATAAGAACAAAATGGGAATCTCAGTTTTAGTGCAAATTGAGTGTTCTAAACCCAGATTCAGGGCGGCCTTCCTTTATCAGTGTAGGACAATCACAAACTCAGTTGTGTCAGTTTCTGCACTTCTTTTTTTCCTTTCCAGTTTTGTGGTATAGTTGACGCCATCAAAAATGCTAGTATGATCTATACCAGTCATCTCCAAAGTTTTCAACTGTTCACTCTAATAGGTGAAAAATGTATCAACTCACATTCTTTTTGTACATAGCTATAAATTATATGCATCTACTACTACTATGCTAGTGCATCGTGCATATTATAAAACATTACACATATAAATTACAAGATGAGATAAAAATATAAATAGAAATTCTAATACTCTCTTCCCAGGCCCAAGTGGAACATTGTTGCATGACCCTATGTGAATAGCACATAGGGTGGTCACTGCTATAATGTGAGTTCTCTCACTGTTCCTACCCATGACTGAATGATTTGGACATAGAAACTGTAGGGGTGGGCTACTCACTCTGCCTCAGTTTACTGTCATGATGGTATAGTCTTGTTCATCTCCCAGAAACATAGAGATCAATGGACAATACAATTGACTCTTAAGATTGAGGTCATTCATTTGGTATATTGTATATTAATTCCTTTTAACTTTTACTATTTTCTGGAAAAAATCTTATTGTATTAAATCATATTGATTCTTCAATTAAACAGGGTTAAAGGATCATCTTCATCTTTGAATTGTGGAATTTTAACAGTTTAAAGAATCTTAGTGATGACCTCTAGTCTAGTTATCACCCAGTGACACAAGAAAACTGAACCATAAAGATATTTACTTAATACGGCAGATAATCCCCATTGCCTGCAAATGACCTTCCCTCCTCTTCACTAATTTTGTTTACCTACCTCTGACTGGCCACACACTCAAAGGCAGACTGAGCCCCTCTTCAAGCCCTGGGAGGACTTGTAGATGAGGATCAGTCAGTTATGGAGTCTTTCCATGAATCTTGCTAAGCAATCAGGTTTGTGCTTAAGTTGTGTGACAAAACTTCTCGGAAAGTTTCTTTTACTTCAGAAAAGGGACAGAACTGACAGCCATCCCCTTGCTACTTCTGGATCTCATCACCTCTATATAACAAGGACAATTTAGCAGTCAGCTGAGGGCAATGGATTGAGCTAGTTTACAGGACAAGTTGTCCAGGATGCATGACAGAGTAGAGAGATGGGCATACGTCATGGAGCTGTCAACTTAAGCACACTGGAGCTTCCATAACTGGGCTTTGTGGTATAAAAAGTTACAAATGCCTTCATTGTTTAAACCACTGTTAGTTGCATTTTCTGTTATTTGTAGCCCAATGCATCCTGATTTACTTATCCAACAGGGTTGGAGATGTCAGAAATGGAACAAGAATCCAAAGTTTTAATAGCAAATACTATACTGCTTGGTTTTATTTACAAATAATAGCTTAAAAGATTTCATTCATCCTGCATTGTAAGAGCAGTTTGTTTCTTTCACTTCAGGAACTTAGGAGATTCTGAAAGAATAATTATCTGATTATAAGGATACTCAGCTTCTTTGCTTCCATTGAATGTTCAACTCTGTTGACGTCTTGATGGGTTTCTTCAGGGAAAATATATTTACCTTTTAATATTAAGCTTCTCATGCAGGGATATTCAGTTACCCTATAAATTACATCTATTGGCAAGTACAATTTGCCTACAGAAGTGGGCCAAGAGTCTTTCAATGAATTAGTGGCAAAACGCCTGAGTGTGGAATCAGGATTTTTGTACGTTCAAACTAAGACTCCATTCGATCCTGATCCAAGGTGCTTTTGCTGCAGCCAGTTAGTTGGGACACTCAGAAATAACCCAGGAGCTTATAAAGGTAATGAGTGGTTTCAAATCACCCAGAGACACCCATAGTAAATGGAAAAGCTTTTGTCAACATCTTTAATGGTTTCAGTCGGTAAATTATTAACAGAATATATGTGGAGTTCTCAGCATTTCAAATACACTTGCTTTCTGAACAAGAACATTGGAGAACAGTCTCTCCTGCCAACTCCCAAGCTGCAGGTGCCTACTCTCCTGTCCTTGCCTCCCTCCCACTCACAGATTATGTTGTCTTCTTTTGATTACAGAGGGGGCTTCTCTCCACATGGCTGAGGGTTTGTAGCTAGCTGCTCCTGCATGCTTACCTTTGCCCAGGTTTTGTCATGTGACTAGTTTCATTCCATTTATCCATGTGGGGGAAAGATCATAATTTGAAAAAAAAATAGAAAAAACTTGGATTCTAGTGAAGACTTTGCCACTTCACTAACCTCCAGTAAACTACTTCTCTCAGCCTCGATTTCTTCACCTGTAAATCAGGGAAAGTCATACTATATGTGTTAGCTAAATCTGAGATATTGTCAGAATCAAGTGCCATTATCGTCCTGGATAGGCTGTGAAGCTTAGGATTTACAATATTTGCAAAATACATTGTTTATGTTGATATTTTTCCTTCATAGGAGGTTGACATATATCCACTCAAATGTTCCAATTCTGACTGACTCTATAGGTAGGAAGGAAGAACAAGTCCACATGCTAATGAATGGATGACACATATGACATATTTCTGAAAAATATTAAGTGTGGTATTGTTTTTACACTAACAAACACTGAGAAGCAGATCCTGTTATTAATATTATTTTTCACAGAAGTATATCTTGACTTATATTCAGCACGCTGGGCAATACCCATATGCTGGGGACATTCATTAGTTGAGGGAAAAGCTTCAGTAGAATAAAGCTAGGGTGGGTGGAAGGGACTGGTTATAATTTATTAAGAATTAAAAACAAAAACTTTAGCTGTTACATTGTCATTACATCTGTGGGACAGGAGACACTGTCCTGAATCAGAGGACAATAAAATGTGTTTTCTATTGCTGTCTCTAACTGAATGGGGTTGAGCAAAATATGTAACTTTCCTGAGCTAAGTTTTCTCCATCAATGAAATGGAAATGGAAATGGTACTTACCTCAGGGTTGTTGTGGGTATTAAATGATATAACACACAAACTAACTAGCAATAATGAGAGTGTGTGTGTGTGTCTGTGTTTACCTGTGTTGTGTGCTTTACTATTACCCAGTTTCTAGTTCACCAAGAATCCACACATTCCATTGATGACTTATTGACCACTTATAAATCACAATATCCTGCTGTGAGACAATGAACTCTGAAGGTGAGTAGAATCTAGACAGTAAAAAAAAAAAAAAAAAAAAAAAAAAAAAAAAAAAAAAAAAAAAAAAAAAAAAAAAAAAAAAAAAAAAAAAAAAAAAAAAAAAAAAAAAAAAAAAAAAAAAAAAAAAAAAAAAAAAAAAAAAAAAAAAAAAAAAAAAAAAAAAAAAAAAAAAAAAAAAAAAAAAAAAAA
>PVKE010037977.1:0-15654 GCA_004027555.1 Craseonycteris thonglongyai
CAAGTGTTTCCTTTTCTTCACATCCTCACCAACACTTGTCTGTTGATTTACTGGTGATAGCCATTTGAAAGGAGTGAAGTGGTATCTCATTGTTTTTATTTACATTTCTCTGATGCTTAGTGGCATTGAGAATATTTTCATATGTCTATCGGCCATCATACTGAATCCTTGGAGAAATGTCTATTCAGGTCCTATATTTCTTAATTGTTTTGCTGTTGTTTTTGTTTGTTTGTTTTTGGTGTTGAGTTGTATTCGTTTTTAATAAAATTTGGATATTAACACATTTCAGATGTATTATTAGCAAATATCTTCTCCCATTCAGTAGAATATCTTTTTGTTTTCTTGACGGTTTCTTTTGCTGTGAAAAAACACTTTAGTGTGATGTACTCCCATTGTTTATTTTTTGTTTTGTTTCTCTTACTAGGGGAGATAACATCAGTAAAAATATTACTAAGGGTAATGTCTGAAAACTACCTCCTATATGTTCCTCTATGGGTTTTATGTTGGCAGGTCTTACATTTGTCTTTAATCTATTTTGAGTTTATTATTTTATGTGGCATAAGAAGGTGGTCTAGGTTTATTTTTTTGATGCATCTGCCCAGTTTTCCTAGCACCATTTATTGAATAGACTGTCTTTACCTCAATGTATGTACTTGCTTTCTTCCTTTGTCATAGGTTAAATGACCATATTGGCGTGGATATAATTCTGGGCTCTCTCTTCTATTCCATTGATGTATGTGTCTGTTTCTATGACAATATCATGCTGTTTTGAATACTATGGCCTTGTAGTATACTTTGATAACAGGTAGCCTGATACCTTCATCTTTGTTCTTTCTCAGGATTGCCATGGCTATTGGGGATCTTTTCTGTTTCCATATAAATTTTAGGATTATTTGTTTTAAGTCTGTGAAAAATGCCATTGGTATTTTGATAGGGGTTGCATTAAATCTATAGATTGCATTGTAGAGTATGAACATTTTAACTATGTTAATTCTTTCTATCCATGAGCATGGTATATATTTCCATTTATTTGGCTCTATTTTATATATTTTTTTTCAATGTCCTATAATTTTTTGAGTATAGGTCTTTTAGTTTTTTGGTTTAATTTATTCCTAAGTATTTCAATTATTTATTTATTTTTGATGCAATTGTAAATGGGATTGCTTTCTTACTTTCTCTTTCTGATAGTTTGTTATTGGTGTAAAAATGTAATCAGATTCTGAATATTAGTTTTATATCCTGTTACTTTACTAAATTCACTTATCAGTTCTAATAGTTTTTTGGTGGGATCCTTGGGGTTCTCTTCATATAAATTCATGTCATCTGCAAATAATTTCAATTTTAAATCTTTCATTCCTGTTTGGGTGGTTTTTATTTCTTTTTCTTGTCTGATTGCTATGTCTAGGACTGTACTGAATAAAAGTGGTGAAAATGGGTATCCTTGTCCTATTCCTCATCTTAAGGAGTGAGCTTTTAGCCATTGAGTATGATATTAGCCATGGGGCTATAATATATGCCCTCTATAATTTGAGATATATTTTCTCTGTGCCCACTTTGTTGATTTTTTTAAATCATAAATAGACACTGGATTTTGTCAAAGGCTTTTCCTACATGTATTGATATGAGCATATGAATATTATTTTTAATTTTGTTTAAGTGTTGTATCACGTTAATTGATTTGTGGATATTGAACCAGCCTCACTGAATTCAGTTTGCTAATATTTTGTTGAAGATTTTTGATCTATGCTCATTAGGGATATCAGCCCACAGTTTTCTTTTTTGTGATGTCTTTGTCTCATTTTGGAATCAGAGTAATGGTGGCCTCATAAAATGAGCTTGGGATGAGCCTTTCTTCCTCTTAGATTTTTTGGAATAGTTTGAGGAAAACAGGTGTTTATTCTTTATTTGAATGTATCATGAAATTCATCTGTGAAGCCATCTGGTCCAGAACTTTTGTTTTTTGGGAGTTTGTTGATTACTGATTCATTTTCATTGGTAGTAATTAGTCTGTTCAATTTTCTTTTCTTCTTAATTCAGCCTTGAAAGACTATATGCTTCTAGGAATTTCTTTCTTCCAGATTATCCAATTTGTTGGCTTATGTTTCCTTGTAGTATTTTCTTAAAATGTTTTGTATTTCTGCTGTATCTGTTGTCACTTCTCTTTCATTTCTGATTTTATTTGGGTCCTCTTTTTTGTTTTGTTTTTTTGTGTGTGTGTTTTTTTGTGTGGGGAGGGGGGCATTACTCTGGTTAAAGTTTAGTCAATTTTGTTTATTTTTTCAAGAAACCAGCTCTTGGTTTTATTAATTTTTTGTATTGTTCTTTTAGTCTTTATTTTATTCATTTCCACTCTGACCTTTATTATTTTCTTTTTTGTACTCACTTTGGGCTTTATTTGCTTTTATTTTCCAGTTCCTTTGGGTATAAAATTAGACTATTTTTATTGTTTGGTTTATTTGTTTTTTTAGGTAGGCCTGCATTGTTATGAATTTTCCTATTAGGATTGCTATTGCTGTGTCTATGAATTTGGGGTCATTGTGTTTTTATTTATGTTTTTTTAAGGTATCTTTGATTTCTTCCTTGATCTCATTGTTGACCAATTTATTATTTAGTAGCATGTTATTTAACCTACAAATGTTTGTAAGTTTTTCAGCTCTTTTTCTTGTAATTGATTTCTAGTATTTTTTTAAAGATTTATTTTTATTGTTTTTGACAGAGAGAGACAGAGATACAGAGACAGAGATAAGGGGGAGGGCCCAGAACAGTCTCCATAGTTGCACATCATTGGTTTTTCCACATAGTTTCATTCCACAGGTGGGCGGGGCACAGGGTAGGAACTGGGCCAGGGTCTCGCCCCGGTGAGAACTGAACTGGGGGCACTCCCAGTTCAGCATATGAGTCTACACGGGCCGGGGCCAAGATTCGATCCTCGGTCCCCAGGGCTGCAAAATGAGCGCTTAACCCTCTGAGCCATCCCGGCTTCCCCGATTTCTAGTTTTATATCACTGTGGTCAGAGAAGACACTTCAGATTATTTCAATCTTCTTAAATTTATTGAAACTTGTTTTGTTGCCTAACATGTGCTTTATCCTGGAAAATGTTTCATGTGCATTTGAAAAGAATATGTTCTGCAGCTTTGGGATGAAATGCTCTAAAATTATCAACTAAATCCATCTGGTCTAATGTGTCATTTAAGGCCACTGTTTGTGTTGATTTTCTGTCTAGAAGGTCTGTTCGTTGATGTCAATGGGGTGTTAAAGTCCCCTATTCTAATTGTGTTACTTTTTATCTCTGTTTTTATGTCAGTCAAGATTTGTTTAAAATATTTAGGTGTGGAAGCCAGGATGGCTCAGTGGGTTAGGCGCTCACTTTGCAGCCCTGGGGACCGAGGATTGAATCCCAGCCCCGGCCCGTGTGGACCCATATGCTGAACTGGGGAGTGCCCCCAGTTCAGTTCTCACCAGGGCGAGACCCTGGCCCAGCTCCTGCCCTGTGCAGCCCCGCCCACCTGTGGAATGAAACTATGTAGAAAAACCAATGATGTGCAACTGTGGAGACTGTTCTGGGCCCTCCCCCTTCTCTGTCTCTGATTGTATCTCTCTCTCTCTCTCTCTCTCTCTGTCAAAAATAATAAATAAATCTTTAAAAAAAATATTTAGGTGATCCTACATTGGGTACATACATGTTTACTAGGGTGATGTCTTATAGTCAGATTAATGCCTTTATTATTATGTAATACACTTCTTTATCTCTTATTATAGTCTTTGTTTTTAAAGTTTATTTTGTTCAATATAAGTATTGCTACCCGAGCTTTTTCTCTATTTCATTTGAACAAAATATCTTTTCTGATACCTTCACTTTTAGACAATATATGTCTTTTGATCTGAGTCTCTTATAGACAGCATGATACTTTGGCTCTTGTTTTCTTATTCCTTCTGCTACCCTTTATCTTTTGATTGAAGCATTTAATCCACTTACATTTAAAGTGATTATAGACAGGTACATAGTTATTGCCATTTTATTACTCATATTCTTTATCCTTGTTTGTTTATTTTCTCCCTTTTTCTTGTTTAATGACAGTCTTTCAACATTTCTTGTAAACTGGCCTGGTGTTAATTAATTTCTTTCGTGATTTTTTGTTTGTTTGTTTGGGAAGTTGTCTCTTCTTCAGTTTTAAGTGACAGTTTTATATTCTTTGTTTCTGATTCTTTTTTATAGCTTCCATGTCTTTTTTTTTTTTTTTAATGAGCTCTTTATTTTTATTTTTTAATTAATTAATTTATTCATTTATTTAGAGAGAGAGAGAGATACAGAGATAGAGAGAGAACTGAACTGGGGGAGCTCCCAGTTCAGCACATGGGTCCACACGGGCCGGGGCCGGGATTCGATCCTCGGTCCCCGGCACTGCAAAGTGAGCGCTTAACCCACTGAGCCATCCCAGCTTCCCCCATGTCTTTCTTTTTGCTTACTATCTCTGTTGAAATTCTCACTAAGTTCTTTAAGCATTTTTATAACCAGTGTTTTAAACTTCTTCTCTTGTAGGTTAGTTGCCTCCATTTAATTTAGTTCTATTTCTGGAGATTTCATCTGTTCTTTTATTTGAAACATTTTTTTTTTAATTTTCTCATTCTGGCTAATTCTGTGTTTGCTTCTATGTAGTAGGTACATCTCTTATGTCTCTAAGTCTTTGATGGATGTCCTCATGTGATATATGTTCTGTGTGGTCCAATGGTAAATTCTCCCTGAACTCCTGTGCGTATGTTCCAGGAGTTTTCTTTGAGTGTGTTCTTCTGTTCCAGCTGAGCCTTGATTGCTTTTGGTACATCAGTGGGTGGGATTGAGTCCCAGGCTGACTGGCTATGAGGATTGGCTTTACCCACAGTATATGAGCAGCTGTATGGGGACTGATCTGTCAGAAGGGGATTCACCCTCTCAGGCCCTTCTTGTACCTGTTGAGATCACCCTTTGGGTGTGATGCTTGTGGGGCTAACCAAGTAGTGCTCTGGTGTGGTCTGAAGCTGATATCTGGGTGTGTTGTTTCTGGAGCCTCTTGAGAGGGGTTCCTATAGAGGCCAATTTCAGCCTTGCCTACTGGCCCTTGATTAGCTGGTAGGAGTTGCAAAGCTATACATAGTTGGCTGCTGTCTTTGCTGGACCTGGAGGAATATACGGGTGGCCTTGCTGTGAGTCAAGGCTGGCTGCCACCAGTATTAGGCCTGGGGCAGCTTAGCAAATGGCCCAGGGCCCCCTAGGCCTGTTGCCACCTTCCAGCTGCCCATAAGGCTCAGCCATTGGAAGAGCCATCTTAGATGCATGAGTAGTCCTGGTTGACCTGGCATTTAAAGTGCCCTTGATGATGCAGCACCATCTGAGCATTGTGGGGTCTCAGGGAGTCATGAGATGTAGCTGCTGGTTTTTCCAAAGTTAATTAAGATCAGTTCTTATGCCAGTGCCTGGCCTATGATCAGTTTACAAAATGCCCTGAGAATACCACAGTCAGCCACCGCTTGCCTTGGGTTCAACAATCACCAAGAGCTACCTAAGAGAGACTGCGTTGCAAGATATAACTCATTACCTACCAGAAAATGTTTCCAGGACTGCTGGAGGCCATCTACTGCTCTAAGAAGTTTCGGCAGCTTATAGGGCCGGCCGCACAGATGCAAAGAGTGCACCTGGCAATGCAGGTCTAAGTGGGTGGGGCAGGATTCCAGGCAGTTACCACTGTGGGCGGTAGTTTTTACAAAGTTAATGCTTTTTTTTTTTTTTGCACTAGAGTTGGGCCTGTGACCATTTTGCAGAAACACCCTGAAAATATCCCAATCCAGCCATCACTTGTAGGTCCCCAACAGGTGGCCAGAAGAGGCCACTGTGCAGGGGATGGCTGGCTAGTGGGGCAGGACTGATCACTCTGTAGCCAAGAGTCCCTTGGGAGATGTAGTATTGGTTGTATGGGGCAGGGGCCTAGGGTGTCACCAAAATGGTATGCACATGTGGATTTTATCAGACCAATGTGGTCTCAGATTTGGCCCTTTGGAAGAGAGTACAACATAGAAAAGATGGCACCCTCCCATAGGGTACGTGTGAGGCAGACTTCACACAGGGACAATGCATTTTTGCCCAGTCCTCACTCAGAAACCACACAATTCAGTCTCTCCCCATGTCTCTGGTGCCTCTAGAGTTGCTACCCCTCCACTGGAGACCAGGTGAGTGTTTGCAAGCAAGTAAGTCTGTGTGCACACCTTTTTTTTGTTTATTTTTTTAAAGATTTGTTTTTGTTGTTTTTTTGACAGACAGAGAGAGAGAGAGAGAAAGACAGAGAGAAGGGGGAGGGCTCAGAGCAGTCTCCATAGTTGCATGTCATTAGTTTTCCATATCGTTTCACTCCACAGGTGGGTGCAGGGCTGCACTGGGCAGGAACTAGGCTGGGGGCATCCCGCATGGGCCCTATAAGAATTGAACTGGTGGCATACCAGTTCAGCATATAGGTCTGCATGGGCCAGGGCCGGGATTCAATTCTCAGACCCCGGGGTTGTATATGGGTCCTCAGACTCCTGTGCACACTTTAAGAGGGTGTCTGGGTTTCCAGCTGCCTTTTATCTCACCAGGATAGACAAACAGAATCCTTGCAGATTTTTGTTGCCTGTGGAGGGCATTTCTCTTCCCAGCATAGGATCACTGGGCTCCCCAGCCCAGTGGGAGTGGGACTCCTCAGGTGTCCTTCCCAGTGTTCAACCATTATCCATGGCTTTGGGGTCAGCCCATCACCCATCTCTGCCCCTCCTGCCAGTCTCAATGTGGCCTCCGTTTCATATACTTAGTTATAGGGATTCTGCTTAGCTAGTTGTCAGATGATTATTGAGGTTGATTGTTCTATAATTTATTTGTAATTTTGATGTAATCCTGGGATGCAATAGGCATAGTGTTTGCCTAATCTGCCATCTCGGATCCTTCTGTCACAACTACTAAGTTTGTAAAAGGTGTTTAAAACTCCAAATATCACAATGAATCATAATAATAATGCCAACTAAATATTTATTGAGGGCCAACTCTGTGTGCTAGGTGCTGTTCTGAGTACTTTATATTTATTAACTTAAGTTTAATCCTCAACAACTCTCCCAAGAGAAAGAGACTATATATTATTACTGCTGCTTTACTAAGAGGAAATTAAGATATGGAGAAGTCAGACAACTAACACAGAGAGGCACAAAATGGGAATGTCAAGAATCAAACCCAAAATAAATAAATAAAAAATTTAAAAAAAAAAAAAGAATCAAACCCAGGCATTCTGCCTTGAGTGTCTAAGCATTTAACCACTTGCCTCTTGAATATTTGAAGGTCCACGTGTTGGTCTTCTCCCATTTTTCAGTTTCCTCTTGAGAAAAGCACTATATTGGTGAATGCATAACCCTACAGACTTCAAGTAATTGAGCATTGCTTGATTGACATGCCTCTAAATGATAAGTTTCATGGTCTACTAATCAGATGAAATTGTTTTTGCAAATGGCTAAAATAACATTTAGGTTTTATCTTAGAAACCTAAAAAATGTTTCATTATTAAGAGAAAAATGTGTAAAACTAAAATCATATATAAAGTGTTATTTGCTCTATTTATTATATTGGACAATAATTAACTAGCAAAACTTAGAAGCTCTAAAACTCAAAATAAGTGACAATTACAGACAATAATCAGACAAAGCCACTTAGTGTCACATTTGCAACTAGCCATATAAGGCCATTCTTTGCATCTTCTCTTATGACTAAAATGGAATTACAATTTTTTAACAGTGACTACTCTAAGCCCAATTTAATCCTGCTTCCTATTTTAAAAATTAATTAAAAAAAAAAAGTTTAAAGACCAGCTATGGAATTTTCCTAGCTTCTTGACAAACTCCAATTCAAAACTGGACCCCATTTTTAAAAATTCTTCCTATAACAATTCAGTACAAGTCCAAATCCTATAATGAGCTTCTAAAAAAAAATTTTTCTTTTATTGAGACAACCCACATTTTCTCTGGATTATATTCCCTCTAGCTGAAATAAGCCAAGTGTCAGGGAAATAGGTGGTAGGTGAAAAAGGGTGGTTGGTTTTCTCTGAAGAAGGATTTCTAGAAGGCCTCAATGGAAAAGGTCAGCAGTATTAAGAGAATAAACAAGAAAGAGGCAGAACGTGGCAATATAAAATGGAGGACCCCAAAAATACCAGCATTATCTTCTGGAGGGCGGGCCCCTTGTAATGCAGGCTTCCCCCACTAGGTAAGAGTTCTAGGAACCGCTCTGCATCCATGTACCAGCTGGTGGTGTTATGAGAGGCTGAGTTCTGCTTCAGTGAAGTTTTTTGGACACTCTTTCAATGCATTTTCCCATTTCATGATGGGTGATTTACACAAACAATGTTTGGCATGATAACTCACCCACACCATGCTGAGTGTGGAGCGCTGTTTGACCCAAAATGGCATGACCCCTGTGCCCCACTCTCTCTGTTCACTTGATCTCATACTGGGTGACTTTTGTGTCCCTGGATGAAAAGTAGTCTTCAAAGGGAAACGTTTTTCTGATGTGTAAGTGGTGAAACAAAAAATGGCGGAAGCACTGAAAGGCATAAAATTGACAAGTTCAAAAACTGTTTTGAGCAGTGGAAACTGTCTTGACGGGTATTGCATCCAACAAAGAGTACTTTGAAGGTGATAGAAGTTTAACCACATAAGAATAAATACACAATTTTTTAATAAATAATTTACGGATGTGTTGGGTCCACTGCTCATAGACATAAGAGCATGAGGTGACTAGATGTTTGGAGGTGCATATGCTTTGTCCACTGGGGAAAGATGACAAGGTAAAGGCATGTAGGTCTTTGGTGACTCAAACAGGCCATGAGAGGCTTTTTATAGTTGCTTTCTGTCTCTGTGTAGAATAACTACCTCATCCCAGGTAGTAGATGTTATAAACTTAGCTCAAGTCAAACTCTTTTCCTTACCTCTTACTTGGTGATCTCCACTCACATTTCATGGCTATTCACATAGCCAAATCAAATGTCAGTTTTTCTGGAAATCTTCTCCAAATGACCATGGCAGGCTTAAGTTTTTCCTCTTTTAGCTTCCACAGTTTATTAATATACCTATGTCAATGTAAGTAAAATATTATTCTACAGTGGAACTCAAAGAAATGTATATGATTTGTCCAAGGTGGCTCAGATCTCCTGACACCAAGATCAGTATTATTTCCTAATATCTCTGCTCTGCTTCTTCCCCGGGAACAGTGAAGGACCTCAGGTGTTGGGAGCCGGTCATGAGCCTGAACGGAAAGGTTTCAGGGGCCTTGATGGCAAAGCCTTGGCTCCCTGGGCCTAATGGGAGGGACCGGCCTGGGGCCTTGATGGCTAAGCCTCAGTCCCCACCTTTCATCTCCCTCAGGAGGTAATTGAGTGATCAGATATAGAATCATGTGTATATGCATCTTCACAGGAAGGCCAGGCAGCAGATTAATGGCCCATGACTGGAAGGGGCTGTTATCTCCTGTAAAGATCTGTTCACACCCTGCTTTGCTAGGCTAATGCCTGACCTTTGCCTGTTCATTGTAATGGTAAACTTTTGCTATATAAGACAAACAATAAAGCTATTCGGGGCTGCTCCCTCCGAGGACAGTCGGCAGGCCATTTGGTCTGTCTATTAATTCCCACCACTCGAACTCGGGGACTTGGTTCAGCTAGGCTGGTTCCTGGCACTCAGGACTACAAAATGTTATCCTCTACTTCAAGGTTTGTTTTCCTTTTGATTAGAAAGTGGATTAAAGCCTGTATCAGAAAAGATTGGCTTTTTATTAACCAGATCGTGTATTCTGATATCTAGTAATAAGAGGTCTCATACTAGGATAGCCAAATGAAGACTGGAAACTGACTAAGGTTAGGACTCTGGCTTGTCAGTGTAAGTCAAACACAGTACTTCAGTCATGATCATATGGTGGATATAGGCAAGATACTAAGAAAATTAGTGGAGAAATAAACTCAAAATGATGTCATAACATTATGTCTTGAATTGGGAAGCCTCTGCTTTATTCCTGGTTTTGACACAAGGTACGTGACCCTGCATAAGTGACTTTATCTCTCCAGAGTTACAGTTGATGATTCCTAAGATGTCTTTTAAGTAGCACATGACATGAAGGCCATGGCTAGGTTGAAAGGCTGAGAATATTGACAGGGTGTAAGCCGATCCACATCATGGATTCCTCCAAAGGAAGCTATTCTGTGAAGCAAGATGTTACCCCACCTTGGATTTTCTATGGAACCCCTTTGGGAGATCTGAGGGTCTGCAGGAACATTAGGTTATCAGTAAAGGAGGAGAGCAGTTGCAGAAGTAAGGGGAGTGAAGAGAGAAAGATTACAGCATAGACATCAGTCCCCTTGGCCTATCTCTTACCTTTCCTACAAATTACCCAGAAATTACCTTACCTACGAATTGAGAAGGGACCTCTTCTACGGGTAGTTCTATTATCTGTGCTCCTAAGTCCAGAACTTACCTATTCCAGGATAAGGGCAAATTCCTAAAATAATAAAATATACGTTTGAGAAGGGGAGAAAAGAACTAACTACCTACAGATTCTGTGTCCTGTATTAGCATCACTCTCCCTTCCTTTCTTTATATTATAAAGTTTGAGATTAAGATCCTGGTTGAGGAGAACTTTTGGGGGTGATGAAAATGCCCCATATCTAAATTTTGGTGGTAGATACACAATTGTATGTCACAATTCATTAAAGTATACACTTAGAAAGGATGAATATTATTGCATGTAAATTGAATCTCAATGAAAACCTGATACTTAAAAAAATTTATCAAAGAAAAATTACAAATTATTTTTAATTATTCTTTTAGTGAATTCAATCTCAAGATTTTTCCCTCAAATGAAAGGCATCGATACACACTTTAAATACAGAGAGGAACAGATGCATTGGCTCAGGGTCTTACTGAGTTTGTATGCTATTTGGAAATTGGATTGCTTTAACAAATTACTTGCTAGCCAGGAAAAGCATTAAGGGATTATTTGTCCACCATGATTTTAAATTTCTCTCTAATGATCAAATCATTTGAAATAAAAGAGGGCAGCCAAAGTAGTTTTACTCAGAGAGATATTGTTTCATACATAGACACATCAGAAACAGTATAAGCAAGTCAAGGAACTATTCTCCAATTTTTAAAATGTTTAATTGACTAAGTATTATAAAAATACAGTGGCAAACAATTCCAATCCTAAATAGCATATAATTCAAAATTCCTTTAAGTGCTTGTCAACTTAAAAACTTGAAATAATCTCGGAAGGTGGATGTTGTAAATTTTATGTTGCAATTTGAATTTTTACTTCTCAGTCCACTTTAGTACGTACCTTAATGCTATTTGAGGATGCCATCAACACTGTTTTTACTTGTTTATGTGCTCAACTGTCTTCCTACTGTACTATAGAACATTTTGTTTTAATAGAATTCTGTGTATTTTAAGAATTATTGGCAAATAAGTTGGTTCCTTCAATAAGGCAAAGAAAAGCTTTAAAATCTTCATAAAAACAATATTCTTTGTTTTCTTCTTAATAAAACATTAACATTATCTGTCCCATCCAAAATAATTATTTTCTTAGTTACAGTTCATAGAATGAAGTACCACTTTCTATTTGAAATGAATTTTTGTTTAACTATCAAATTAAATGAATTAATTTTTACTTTTAGGTCTCATCAAAGTATTGTCATACATTAGTTGTCTTAATGAACTTGTGGTAGATAATTTAGTGTATTTTCTTCAGTTCTAGCTTTTGTCAGAAAGACCAACTGCACAATTGGTGTGTATGTTTTCATTTTTTCCTTGGACATATTTGGTGTCCAAGTAATCACTTACTGTATTCAAATGAAATTTGTTCTTTTGTGCATCTAGATCTTCTGATGTCTAATACACTAGCTGCTAGCAACATGGTGTTATTTAGTTAAAATGGAATAAAATAAAAAGTTCAGTCCCTCTGTCACATTAGACCGAGTTCATGTGTGTAGCTGTGTGTTTCGTGGCTGTACTGTTGGGCAGCACTGATATGGAACATTGTCATCATCCCAACAGTTCCATTGGACAGTGCTGGTCTAGATCAAGGTCCAAAAACTTTTCTTCTGAGCTGGATAATGAATATTTTAAAATCTGTGGGCCAAGAGGGAAAATTGAGGTTACTATTTAAGTACTCATATAACTATGTAAAGAGGAGATTCATTAAATGTTGAAAAAGCCATTTTAGGTGCTGTAAAAAGCACACAGTTTTCTAGATTTGTACCATAGTTTGCCCACCCCTGGAGCAGATAATTCAGTCCTTCATAATGAAGCACATCTTTAGTTCACCATGAGCATGTCTATGTTTTAAACACTAAGCTAAATATTAAGTATGGCATAGTGAACAAAAAAACATAGTTCCAGCCCTCGCGGAGTTCAGCACATAACAGGAAAGGCTCCATATCAAATTTATACAATTAATCAATTATTATAATATGACAAATAAAATGAAGGCGATAAATAGGATGTTATGAAAAGAAGTAACAGAGATACCTAAACTAGTATAAAAGATTGACTTGATTCTAAAAATTATCCGTGACTAATATTGTTTTTTAATATATGACAACTACTATTTTTGTAGACTTTCCAGCTAACCCATTGAAAAAAAACACTATACTCTTTCCATCACCATATACTTGATGCCCATTTCTTCCTCTCCTATTTTCCTCCCCCTTTACCATCAGGTAACCACCAAACTATTGACTGCCCATGAGTTTTTGTTTCTTTGTTACTTTCAGTTTTATATTCCACATATGAGTGAAGTCATGGTGAGCACATAATGCAACACATAGACAATGTAATGTGAATTGTACACTTGGAACCTATGTAATTTTTACTAACCAGTGTCACCCCAATACATTTAACCACTAGAGAGAAACAGGAAGGGAGGAAGGAAGGAAGGAAGGGAGGGAGGGAGGGAAGAAGGGAGGGAGGGGAATGGGAAGAAACACAAAAAAAGAAAAAAGATAAAAGACTAAAAATTAATTAATTTAATATCTCTAAATGGATTCATGTTCAAATATATGACAGTCTTGTATACTGTCTATTTTATAGATGTGAAATAATAGTACATCTAATGGTAAAAATTGTATTTGTTAAAATAACATTTATATATGTTGGGTGTTTTGTTTTCCTCTACTAGCATCTTTTATAAGAATAAAAGTGTAAAAATTAAATCTTGTAACCAAAAAAACTTGCCACAGATTAACTCTTAGAATAGCCCTGATTTTTTATTATTGTTTATGTTAAAATTCAAATTGAGACCTTTGTTAAACAAAACAATGCAATGCGTATAAAACTAGGCTATTTTGACAGATTTTTTTTTTTTTTAGAAATACAGCTTCTTTTCATTCATGAGAACTCAGTGTACATAATCAGCAAAATAAAATAAAAATATGTGCTCTCCTGCCTTCCCATATATTGGCAACGTTCCTCAAGATTACGTTTGATTTTCTGAGGCCATTATTACCTTTGCAGTTCATTTAAGTGTGGCCTTTTTATTGTGGTGTCAGTAACTTTATATAAAGCCAAATATTTAATCCCTAAGCATGTGGGGGAGAGAGCCTTGAGCGAACAGACGCCATTCTAAATTGAACACACACCTTGAATGACAAATAGGCCAAACTGAAATTGTTTGGAGATAAATCATGTGCTGTATACCTGCTTTGCTTCAAGAAATAAACCCCAAACTGCTAAATCTGGCTGATTAGACATCAAGATGAGGGTGAAATATAAGGAATGGAATCTTTCCCTAGGCCATGACATGAGTTTTAATTCTTCAATTTCACTAAAATTAACAGTCCCAGGCTCAAATCCTTCTGCTGACTCAGGTTTACGTGCTCTTTTAATGGTGACAAATGATGTGCAGTGAGAAACTAAAATTTGATATTCTTTGCATGGCTGCTGCAAACAATGTATATTGAAATATTGGAGTTTAAAAATAAATTTTATAAAGTTAGTGACTAACTCCATTGAGACAAAGATTCTACTTTTGAAACACTAGCTGCCACACTGTTTATATTTCTATTACGTTGGCACAGTTTGCAGCAGAGAGCTGGATTTTTTTTCTTTTCTTTCTCTCTTTCTGTCTCTCTCTCTCTCTCTTTTTTCTTTTCTTTCTTGAAAGAGAGAAAGAGAGAAGTGGGGAGGGCCCAGGACAATCTCCATTCTTGTACATCTCTAGTTGTGACATAGTTTCATTCCACACAGGTGGATGTGCAGCCACATGGAACAGGAACCAAACTAGGGGCCTCCTACCTGGGAGGCGAGAACCTTCAGCACAGGGCTCAGCAATTACCAGTTGAACTACAGTTTAGCATGTGGGTTTGCACAGGCCGGGGCTGGGATTCGATTCCTGGTGGTTTTCATTTGGTAGAACTTTGACACAGGAATTGATATTGGTGAAGAGATGAAAGGTGCTGCTAGGTGAGGAGGTAGGACTAACTAGTATTCTCTGATGTTTTCTGTTTTTGTTTCTGTATCTGACCTGTGTCATTGGGACCAGTATGTCCTGATCCTGATTTTTGAGATTGACTCCATATCGAGGTGTCATTTGGTGCACGTCCAAATTGTCTACTTGGATTTAAAATATTACACCATTGTCAACTGCCACTCGGACTGTTATTGTTTCTTCTTGATGTTTCTACCGCCACAAAAAAGCTAAAAGATTTGCTGGACTCTCTTTTCCCTACTATAAGCTTTCTGCCTCAGTCAAGATCAATCCTCAGACACTAAGGGAAATGATGGCCAACGATAGCCAGCTTATTCCAGAAAGTAGTTCTCCTTTCTCTTGAATTTTGGTGTGTGCTATTTTCTTATTCTCTGATATCTTAAAACATGTGCTATTTTTGTCATTTATTTGCCTCTCTTGGGTTGCTGCAGTGAAAGTGTCGGCTGGCCACGGCCTTCTATATCCTGCTCGAAAGCAGACCTATTAAATTCGTTTTAACATGCTGACATATGTCTCCTCCACCTCATTAGTGCCTCTGTTCTGTACAACAAAAGGAAAACCTATTGCAGTGTAGTCTCTTTGCTAAAGGGATAAAAATGTGTATAAATTTGTGCTCTGTGGAGTCTGGAAACAAACTATAACCATTTACATTGCCATTTATTTGAAGATACTACAAAGAGGAACCAAGCTGTTTTTAAGAAATCAAAAGCACACAAAAAGGCAGAAGTTGAAAATTGTCCAGTTATGACAACTTATTTTTCTGAACACAGTGATAAAGATAGAATTCCTAATGTTTAAATATATATTGTTCATATACATTGACATATATTTTTGTTAATGTATTATTAGTAAAATACTTAGGAACTTCCCACCATCATTTCTGTTGAGTGTTGAGCAGCTGTCAGCTGAGGGAAAGACTGAAGTGTGTTATAACTGTGTTCACACATGACCACCTATCCTCTTGAAATACATACCACCCACTCATTCATACAGTAATGGCACTGAATGGCACGTGAATTTTATCAATCTACCCTATTCTACTGGATGCTTTAAGGGCACAGATTAATACTCTTACGAATTAATTTTGTGATTTTTCAAATGAAATTTGTATTTGTAATAATTTTAGATTTACAGA